>JAODPA010105571.1:0-18761 GCA_025585075.1 Nepenthes mirabilis
TCTTAATTATTATGATCATAATAGAACCTAATGTCTGGATAATTTAAAGCCTAACTTGTCTACCTTATATGTAGAATCTCTCAATCAGACTTTAATTATATGTAGAATTGAACTTATAACAGGTCTATCTGCGGCCTTTTGATGGGTCTATTTTTAAACATATAAAATAAATTTATTCACAAGGTTATTTATGGGTTTGTCAAGAAAACGTAGTCCAACTGTGTGTGCACCTAAACTAATCAACCCTAGTTAAGTTCAGATTTGGCTAGTTTATCCAACAAAGTTACAAATTAGGCTCTGATGCGTCTCTAAATCCGAATTACTGAATAAATTAGGGGACCACTTGATATCGTCCGATGAGTTGATTGAAGCGGGTTTGATTTTTGTTATTTCGAACCTAAATTGTGCACACCATAACTGACAAATAAGAGGTTAAAAGATGGTAAGATTCATTTTTCGATATATCATCCGATGGTCAAATCAAAAATCTTTCTTAGTTTGATAGAAAAATGGGAAGATGAGAAGATAATACGTAGATGCATGTATTGGGGGATTGAGTGTTAGAGAAGGGTTAGGCTCTGTTTGGTATGCCTGGCTAGGAAGCAACTTTGTAGCTGGAGGGCTATGCTCCATTTAGTACACTAGGTTAGGGAACAGCTTTATAGCCAAAGAGTCGCGCTTCATTTAGTATACTCAGCTAGGGAGTAACTTTGTAGCTAGAGGGTTGTGCTCTGTTTAGTGTGCTCGACTAAGGAGTGGTTTTGAGAGTGAAGTGCACTCAACCGGAAGCAGCTTTGTGAGTGATGTGCGCTTGATTGGGAGCGGCTTAGTGGATGAAGTAAGCTCAATTGGGAGCAGCTTTGAGAGGGAAGATAACACTCCGGAGGATAGCGATTAAGAGATCTGATTCTCTATAGTTAGGATTGGTAGCTTGACCAGAGATCGAAATGTCGGATGCTCCATGGAGGACCCATATGATGGTTCTGATCTATCAATCGATTGAATTTTGAGACTTCTTGGCATCAAAGAAGGATCACCGTTAGGAATTGAAGAGTGAACTCCGAGAAGAATCTAAAAAAAAAGTCCAACCCCCTCATTCCTATGAAGGGATGCATATATAGAGTAAGAGCGTGATTTGGCCAACTTTGAGCCCCATAGCTCTACAATCGTGAGTGGCCAATATTGTACGCCTACCATTGGTGCTTTGAACCGCTGATATTCTCACGAGGACAGGCTGGCCATTGCCACCAGCCTATTACACTTCTGTAGGTGTGGGAGGGACCACCTGGTGGCAGTGGTCGTTGAGATTTGTTAGTTGAGCTGGTGCTGCTAAGCTAGATTTGTGGGCCTATCCAGTGGTCAACCTTAGTGGCCCGTATTCTGCTAGGCTGTCTTGGGCCATTCGGCTTGGGCTTGTTGTGACGAACTCTGGGCTTTGAACTTTGCGGAGTTCTGTAGGGCCGCTACTTCTGGGGCTCTTTCTTTTGCAGTTTGGTTTTTTGATCAGCCCATGAGTTTTGGACCCTTCGCTAGCTCCCTATACCAAAAGATTTAAATTTTCAACTCTCAACATGTTCCTGATGGGATGTTGTTGACCCGTACGATCTTTCCTTTCCTAGGCACTCCTTTCCTAGATGCTTTGCAACTATTCTCTATTCAGCAAGATTTGGTTTTGATTCGATTCATTGCCGATATCGATTCTTTGATGAGAGTCATCTTTTGTCGTCAATGCAATCTTCTCAAATAAATGCTGGCTGAATTCCTCCCCTGACTATAAATGGAGGCGCTCTCTACACCTTGCATCACAAAGCATCGCCCATTTACTGATGAAAGGGTCTACTAGGAGCTGACATAGACCATATAGAACCACAAGTTAGAATCGACGGAAACTTTTGTCCAATGTTTGAAGATAATTCCCGAGGATGTGTCAAAAATCTATCTTGTTTACCCTCTTTTAGGCCTAACCCAAACCACCCTCATGTTATACGGAGTGAGGTCTGGGTTTTGGGGGCCACTTTCCTCTTCTCCCAACTGTTGTCGGATAGCCCTCTTTGATTATGTTCCGAAGAGGTGGAGGGCTATTCTTCCGTTTGTTGAGGGAGGAGCTTCTTTTTTCTTTACGTCCACGTTGAGTCCTAACCTTTGTCGCCGCGTTGGGTCTCGTAGAGACTCATGGATTGGGAGGCTTTGGTCAAGCTTTGGTGGATGGTTTTTGATGGTCTCCTTCCGGGTGAGAGCCGGTGCACTACACCTAGCTCTTACAAGGGAAGACTTTTTCATACTCTTTTTGCTGTACTAGCGGCTTGGGCGTTGCAGCAATGGCCGGCAGGTGAGCTATCCTTTTACAATTATCCGTCCAAAAGGTCAGCGAAACATCTATATTCGGGTTGTTACTCCATATATTTTTATTTCCTTTTGAATCGTACGTCCACTGTTGTAAACTTGTTCTATATAAAAAGAATCAATGAATGAAACTTTCGAGCAATATTTTTTTTCATATTGTATGGTTCTAATATTCTTGCATGATGTGAATAATTAAAATGCTTAAATGTTGCTTTCTGTTGAGCGATTTCTGACAATCTAATAATTCGAACTACTAATAACTTGATTTTCTGACAATTCGACTAACAATAATAGGTCTTAGGCGCCTAGCCGAGATGCGAACCTATCAAACTTGTCTCGAGCCCATCAGGGTTACACATTATCACTCTGCAGTCGTGTTATAAAAGGGGCATGCTAGGGTATCATTACTTGTAGTGCATTGCCGACTCGCCAATTCAAGACTTGGGGCCGTTAGGCTGTCAGCATGCTTCATGGGGAGGCAAAGTATCAATTATTCATAACTTGATGCAGTAGACAGATGCACCATGGCACATTACGGTGTAGGCATATGTTGCAATCATCATAGAGACGTGCCTCTTCGATATCTTCAAACGACGCCGTTGGGGGGCTGAGGCTTTGGCTATTTAAGCTTGTGCGCTTATCTCTGGATTGCGTTGCTTTTCGAATGGTTCCCCGGGGTGTTGCTAATATTCCATCTATCCTTATTGGTAAAGCAATTGAGTCTCTATATAGAAAGTATCGTATTCCTAGCATCATTCAATATGCTGTGTCTAGCATTGATGATGCAGCTTGCTCTCCTTATCCAAGGTTCATAATTGTCTACAAGGAACATTTGAAAGCCGGTCTTCACATCCCATTCGCGAAGAAGTTGTGTGAGATCCTGAGAGCACTAGAAATCCCCATGGTTCGCCTCCATCCAAACGTTATTTGGTATCTAGTAACTCTGTGCATCTTTCTTTACATAAAGGGGCTTTCTCTTGATGTCGGGCTCTGAAGGTGGTCTTCTGATGCTAACTAGGTCTCCTTCACTTCCCATAAGCAGTTTAAGATAAGCGGGGGGATCTGCTTTCACGGGAATATCTCGAGCGAGCTTTTGATGAGACAGTTCCTACGTCGCCTACTCTTTTTGAGGAGTGTTGGAGGATAGATGAGGCCCGTGCAAAGGGGCCTACTCCGATTACTGGCGATTCATCGAGGAGGTCAGGGTTGAATTAATCTTTGTTAGACGACCTAGACTTTAGCGAATCTCCTAAAGAGGTCAAGGACAGTGAGCCCCCGGTCGATTCTACTACTGGGATAGGGGACCCATCAGTCGGCAGGCTGAGTGTGGTGATCGACATGGCAGCCACAGTCGAGCATGGAATCTCGATCATGATGGCTTCTTCTGTGAAAGCATTTGCGTCTGCCCCCTTATGCTATTTTCGTTGAGGAGGGTGCTGCGAAAAATCTAGAGGCTGAGACTACTATTAAGGAGGCGCCTCACTTGAAAACACCGACACCTGGGCCACCAGTTGCCACAAGTGTGCTTGCCCCTCCCCTGAGCTTTGAGGTGCCTTGTTCTTATTGTGCGCAGCCTCTACGATACTTGCCGCTTTTGGTTGGGATTGGAGTTGAGAGTTCTCCTGATTCGTTATATCAGGGAGGTCCATTTTGTTTGAAGGGTCTATCCTACCAGGAGGTACTACTCCACTGATTTCTTCTAATTGTGCTTTTCCATGCAGTTTTAGACTGACCGTTGTATTTTACTTGATAGATTCCAGAAGTACTTTGAGCGGTGGAGGAGGCATTACATTAGTGGGAAGTCAAGATCTCTCGATTATCCCAGTCACATGTGGATCCCACGTTCACATTTTCATTATTAGCCATTATTATCATTATTAAATATGATAAATATGCATAAAGATACACAAGATCAATATATCTGTCATACCATCAGTGGTTCTAATATCGTACTATAGGAATATGATATCAAATTTTATTAAGGAAAGATACATGCTAAAAATTAAAATCAGTATCACATTAATTTACGGAAGCATATATAATACTCACCATAATCTGCGAAAGTATACATAATATTCACCATAATCTATGAAAATAATTCTAAACTAACAGCGCCAAAAATTAATACATCATATTATACTCTTAAAGTCTTACAATGTTATTATATACGTATCTTAATTTCAGTTAAATTAAATACATCAAAATTCTAAACATTTTGAATACATTATCTAAATGTAAAATATAATTAAGATTTTCATCTTCACTCCTATTAGTCAGATATCAATTTCTGTGAGACATCTAAAAGGCAATAAAATAGTAAGAGAGTGAGACAAATATTCAGTAATATACAATATATATAATGACATGTACATATACTTAAAATATATCATTGGAAGGAATAAGAGTCCTGATGCATAAAAGTGTAAAGCATGATAAAAAAGCACATTCATGATATATTCAATTTTATTTATTTTGTTCTTTTACTGTCTTAACTGTCAATATTTTGAAAACTTGAAAGACCAAGGCCAATAAGTTTTACCAATTAGCGAAGCAGACAATTGAGAAAAGGATTGTGTTCAATCTATACAATCTAAGGCCTTCCATTCTTTTACACCCCGAGGTGAGTGGTACATACCTTTATACCCGATAGATGGGGCCAAAAACCACATTACTTTTCCCGCAGTTTTAGGGGTAATTTTTTAATTACCATTATAATATCTTAAGGTATGTTAGAGAATATTACATTTTGAATAAATTATTGGTCCAACTTTTTAATTTCTTGTGAAAACTTTACATTTATTTTTAGTTCTTCTTCTTGATTTTTTTTTCAATTTTAAGAGAAAATAATTATACTTCTTAATATTCTGTAAGATTTTCACTTATACTTTCATGAATATAGAAGCTGAAATAATAATATATTCAAATTTATAGTAATAGGATTTTAGCAAAATCAGCATCCAAATATTAGAGCTGTATCAATTAATAGTGAAACAGTAAGGTCATGCAATTTTTATATATGTTAAAATGATGATTTGGTAATATAGTAACTCGGCCAACAGGGAGAAAATCAAAACCAGTGGCTCTAGTGTATCAGCCGGTTTGGCAAGCTTCATAACTAATTTTCTACATGCTGAAAAATCAAAACCATCACATGATGCATTGACCGGTTCGACCGTCGGTTCAACAGCTGGTTTAGCCACCTCAAAACCAATTTTCTACATGCTAAAAAATCAGAACTAGCACTTGATGCACTAGCCGGTTCGGCCACCGGTTCAGTCACTGGTTCAGCAAGGCTCAAAGTGATTTTTACATGCTAAACAACTAAATGCATTAGCCGGTTCGGTCGCCAGTTCAATAAGGCTCAAACTGATTTTTACATGCTAAAAAATCAGATGTATCAGCCGGTTTAGTAGTCTCAAAACTGATATTTACCTATTCTAAAATGATGATACAACAGTGTTAGTAAGGAAATTAAGTATTGGATCAACAATACTTAAAGATAATCAGCAATAGTTACCAACAAGTGAATGAAGAGCCTACGGTGTACTTGTCAAAAATTTAACTGCTGTAAACCGTGGAATACTAAATTTCTTTACCTCCCTTTTGCCCTTCGGTTTTCTCCTCTATTCTCCCTTTCATCTTATTTCCTCCCTTCTATTCTCACGTTACCTTAATATGAGTTGAAGGTTGGAGTTGCTGAATCATCCCTAGTTTGGATGAGCTATTGCCAACTTTTTCTGAACTTTTCCTAAATCAGATTAGTATCCTGTAAATTGGCTTCTAATTTTGCTGAATCACTCCTTAAATTTTGACGAATTGGTTCCTTGTGATGCTGCCCTGTGTTGTTATTTGGTTGGCTCTAAATTTTGCTGATTTTTGTTGTCTATTTTTGCTGCTACCCTAATTTTTGCTGCTTCCTATGCTATTGCTCTCCTGCATTGCTGAAACATACTACTTTCTTGTTGATTTGCTGCTGTGTTCTTGCCATACTGCTCTCTTGCATTGCTGTCCACCAATTTTAATTATAAGGTATGTTAACCGAAATTAAAGCGACTACTAACCAGTTCTATCGATTAAATTTGTACCACTATTGCGTCACGGGGTGAGCCTCCGGTTTGAGAACGTAATTATTCAACTCAAATCTCGCACAGTCCTTGAGAACATGAAGCATCAAGTGAACGCTACAGTTGTCGAGGCTCTATGAAGTGATGAGCAGGTTGCCTATCTTGATCGAGTTTGTCTGAGTTAGAGGTAAGATCCAGAGAGCTTGAGGATGAGAATTATCGGGCAGGTAAGATCCAAAGAGTTTGAGGATGAGAATTATCGGGCATAGGATTGGATCACCTGCCTTGAGGATGAGCTTTGGGAGACTCAATAGCAACTTGTCATTCTCCAAAGTGAGTACACCTTGCTTAAAGGAGAGTTGAGGTCTTGGTTCCATCCTGACGAAGTCAGCCACGCTATGGATGAGAGGTTTCGAGACGAAATTCACTTTAGTAGGCGGATTGCGGCCTTGGGCTTTCTTGCTGGCTCCCTTAATCTAAGGAATGTTAGAGCTCAACGCCGTGCCAACCTAGTTCACTTTCTGAAAATAGGAGAAGGGTCTGCGCCATGCTCACCGGGAGCCCCCATTCTTAGGATTGTCGCCCAATCGGATTGTAGGCGTAGGCAATGTTTTTACATTTCTTAAGCAAATGGGTGCTCCTTGATGTACATTTTGATTCTTTAGTAAATTAGTTTGATTGTTTTAATCATTATTGCTGATGTCTTTGAGTTTGTGATGGTTTGTCTTGGTCTAACACTGGTTCTATTTGTCGATTAAGCATTATTACTATAGTCGTCGGGCTTGGTCAAACGCCTTTGTATGCATGTGCTCTTTCCCACGAAAGGATGTCGTAGCACGGGGAGAGACTGCTTGCTAGCTAAGCATTATTGTTATCATTATCGAGCTTTGATGGACGTCTTTGTTCGGTTGTGCTTGCTCTTGTAAGGAGGTCATGGCACTAGGAAAGGCTGATTACCAACTAAACATTATTGCTATCATTGTTGGGTTTCGGCAGAGTCTAAACCATCGCCTGCATTTGATTGATGGTGTTTGTTCCAATAAGAGGAAGTTATTGCACTTGTGCATTGGGTCCTTGTCCGTCAAAGGTCTTGTTAGGTACTGGCCGCTCGTTTGGACAGGTCTGACTTTAGTTTGCAAGCTTCTTGGGCCGTGGTACTTGACCATTGTCAATTAATGGTACTCGTTCCTATGGAAAAAAGTTGTCACACACATATTAAAAATACCCCTAAGGTTTTTATAGTCATTGTACAGAGAGGTCCAACTTGAGTCTGCATGCTCCCCAGGTTGTAATGTTTGGCCATGTTGAGGCCGCTCAGTCATTTGGACTGAAGTTTAGGATTCGACCTCGTTTGCGCCACTCGGTCGTTTGGATTGAGGCTTAGGGTTTGACCAAGTTTGGGCCACTCAGGTAGCTGGATCGAGGTTTTTGATCAGGTTGTAGCCAGTCGTGTTGCAGGTGAAGGATTTCACTTGACTTAGGGCAATCTAGCTTTTAAATTAATGCAATCACACAGGCATTTAAATGATTGGTATGATAAATGAAATAGATAATTATTTCATTGAATTAAACGTGTTTACGATATTCAAGTAATCCACATGGATGCATTTGACTTACCTGCGCTTGGCGATAGTTTGCTAATAGTACTTCTTGAGGTGGTTGGTACTCTATGTCAACGAGATCGGGTTTTCATTTTGAGTGTGTAGCTTGTATGCCCCCTGTTGGAGGATCATCGAGGCTAGGAACAGTCCCACTCGTTTGGGAGGCAGTTTGTTCCTATCGGTGATTTTGTTTGTAACCTCTATATTTCGAAGAACTAGGTCCGTAACTTCAAACTAGCATGCTTTCACCCATTCACTGTAGTATTGAACGATCCACTAGTGATAAGCCACTGGGTATAGGTTTGTTGCGTATCAGGATTTTTCAGGTAGGTTAGGATGTTCTTAGAGTCATCGGGTGTTGCTTAGTAGGTCTAAGCTTTTGACTAGGAGTCTGGGCAAACTGATTTCTATCGGGGCGGCTACCTCAGTTTCATAACGCAAACCGAAGGGTATTTCACATGTAGGTTCCCTCGACACTGTCCGACAGGACCACAACATGGAAGGTGGCTCATTCACCCAGGAGCTCTTTGCGTTCCTAAGCTTCACCTCCAACTTGCGTGGCAGCTTTGGTTTGTTGTTTTCATTTGCCCACTCGACTAAGGATACGTGACAGAAGCGTGAACGAACCTTACTCTCAAACTCGCACAGTAGTTGGTAAAGCAATTGCTAATGAATGGGGTTTCGTTATCAGTGACTATGACCTCAGAAATCCCAAAATCTGCAAAAGGATGCTCTGTTGTCCGGACTTGGTGGTGTTTTGCTCAGTGATTTGTGTCAGCGGGGTGACTACAACCGAATCTCCCTTTGAACACTAGCTACTCAATCTTCCTTGCTCTCTTCCTCGTCCGGGAAAAGAACACAATTCTCTTTGTGGGGAGGAAGGTCCTCAACTTCGAGTGACTCGAAGAATGTGCCGGACTCAGCAGCTGTAGACTCTCAGTTAGGTGTTGCAAAAGGTTTCTTCTAAGGTAAAGGGCCTTCGGTCGTCACGGAAGCAACTTAGATTCTGCTGCTTTAGGCTTCCATGCCACACTCTATGGCTCAATCGGCCCTCCAGCTGCATCTAGGCCCATCGCTCGTGGCTGCTCAGGCCTCGAGGTCATAAGGCCGCTAATTCTTCTTTGTGAGCTATCTCTTCCTCTGACTGCTCCTCTTTCTGGACACTGAAGCCTTGGGTTGGAAGATGGAGCCCCCGACAGCGATACTTTCAAACGAGCATGAACAGTCTGGAGTAGCCTGAACATGGTGTTCATCTGGTCAGTTGGCATAGGCACTTTAGTGGCCGATCATTCTTCCTCATGGGGGACAATGAGTGGTTGTCACCATGGGAGACGATATCTCCTACCGGTGCATTGGCTTGAGCTCAGGTATAGACTATGTTTGCAATTGCGGTTAGACTTTTTCGTCGTTTCTCACAAATAGAACCAATGATGTATCTTTAGATCCAAATTATTGAACAAATTAGAGAATCGCTTTATCTTGCCTGGTGGGTTGAATAAATTGAGTATGGTCTTCGTTACTTTAAACTTAGATCCTGCACACACCATTGACAAATAAGAAGTCAAAAAATAGTATGACTTACTCCTCGATATATCTTTCGATATTTAAATTAAAAATCTTTATTAGTGAACTAAAAAGATGGGAGGATGGAAAGATAATGCGCAGGTGGATGTATTGAGGGATTGAGTATTAAAGGAGGGCTAGGCTCCGTTTGGTGCATTCGGTTAGGAAGCAGTTTTGTAACTGAAGGGTTATGCTCCATTTAATGCACTCAGCTGGGGAGCGGATTTGTAGCTAGAGGGCTATACTCCGCTTAGTGTGCTCGATTAGAGAGCGGATTTGTAGCTAGAGAACTAGCTCCGTTTGTTGTGCTTGACTAAGGAGTGGCTTTGAGAGTGGAGTGTACTCAATTGGGAGTGATTTTGTGAGTGATGTGCGCTTGACGGGGAGCGACTTAGAGGATAAAGTGCGCTTGATTGCGAATGGTTTTGAGATGGAGGATAACACTTCGAAAGGTAGCCATTAAGACATCTGATCCTTTGTAGTTGGGATCAGCAACTTGACCAAAGATCAAAACGTCGAATGCTCCAGAGAGGACCCAGATGATAGATCGAGATCTATCGATCAATCGACTTTTGAGACTTTTGGGCATCGAAGAAAGATAGCTGTTAGGATAAAAAAATTGGACTTTGGGGAGAATCTGAAAGAAAAAGCCTAACCCCCTCATCCCTATAGAGGAAGTGATGCATATATAGAGTGAGAGCATGGTTTGACCGGCCTTAGGCCCCATGTGTCATGATCTAGGAATACAATATATGCAGGTTAAAATTAAAATCTATAATAATATTTTCATCAACAATAAAAATTCAAGTTGGGTGTAATAGTTATACACAAACAGGACCTGACATGATAAAATCCACACAAAATTTCATCGGATATGAATCTAGACAAACATAATATACGACCTGCTATCCACAATCGCAATGGAGGTATTGAGCATAACAACAACTCACCAATATAATGCTATAACTCGATATTTCTCATATAATGATCAAAGCCATCATTTGGCCATAAATAATAATCATAACATATTCTTGGGAACAGAAATATACTAAACATAACATTTCCACTCGCCAAAAGGAATATTCGAGCCCGATCACGTCTGAACTCTTGCAAGCGTATCAATGCTACTAGTTTGAAGAGATAAAATATGAAAATATGAGTTTAGAACTAAAACATTTGTGTGAGACACAAATCATTGTCCGAATTTAAATCTTATAATGCAGAAATCGAGAGAAGACCACTGAAACTAAAACATAAATTAAAACACGTTCCCGGTTTATTAAATATTTATACGTATGAGAGACTCCTATCGCTCATTCGTGGGTCAAACCACGTATCTCGAATCATAATCTACCCAAATACATGCAGAAATACAAAGTATGCACGAAATCGGAGAACCAAAAATCAATAATACCAACTTGATGAAGGGTTACACTCTTCCGATAACTACGGCTATATCGGTTGCGATTTACGCCAGCAGCTCAAGGCTATCCATATACTCTGTCTTTCATAGATTAAGAACTTGCTCACTATATTTTACCACCCGTGACTTTAGGTGCAACCTCAAATTTTAGTTATATATTAGGACGTTCGAATATAATAGTTTTCCGTAAATTCCTTACGATAGTTCTTATTTAAATATACAGTGGGGTAAGTTAGTTACTAAATATTTCAATCTTCCTTTCGGTTGAAGAAACCATATCATATACGTCCCAGTCGGGACTAAGCCTTCCCGTCGAAAGCTGTGCCAATAACTTGTGCCTCGGATCACATATGGCGATTCATCGGGTCTCAGACCACTATGGTATCGTAGTGACCCCACCCCCGGTGACATGCATGATTAATGCAAGGTTTGATTTATGGTTCCATAATATACGGATACACAAATGTACATATATATACTGTCCGGGTGTCCAAAAACTCTCTAAATTATAAATACCAGTGTAAAATCACCGCACAATCAGTAAAACATACATGCATGTACACAATTTATAAATTTAGGATATACAAAAATACATGCATGCTAGTGAAATTGAAATCTCTCACAATGATCAAAATATATCAAAAATTAAATCAGACCAAGTATAGGCTAGAGGATACTTACCTTAACATTATACTCTGTAGATCTGAAGAAAGGATATCCCAAAATACCCGATTGGGCCTTTCTTTCTCCAGCCTCACGCGCACCTGCGCTCCCCTTCCTTTTTCTTTTGTACACGGCCACCACACCGCCACCGTTGCTTCAGCCGGCGACCACTGCAGCCTCACCCGCGACCACCATCGTCGCCACCGATCTCTCTCTCCTCTCCCTTCTTCGCCTGCGAAAAACCCAAAATAATAATAAATATTAAAATAATTCAAACAGAATCCGAAATATTACACCACGGCTCTACAATTGTGAGTTGCCGACATTGTGCACCTATCATTGGTGCTCTGAACCGTTGAGATTCTCTGGGGATAGGTTGGCCGTTGCCGCTAGCCAATCGCGATTTTGCAGGTGTGGGAGGGATCACCTAGTAGCAATAATCGTTGGGATTTATTGGCTGAGTCGGTGCTGCTAAGCTAGATCTACAGACCTCTCTAGTGGTCGACCTTAGCGGCCCGTATATCACTAGACCTTCTGGGGCCGTTTGGCTTGGGCTTGCTATGGCAAACTCTGAACTTTGAGCTTTGCAGAGTTCTACTGGGCTACTGCTTCCGAGGCTCTTTCTTTTGCAAACCGATTTTTGAGCCAGCTCATGAGTTTCCAAACCCATCAAGTTCCAATGTCTCTTATTTTTACAAATAAAATAAACTCTAATGAGCATCTATCCACAGCACATTTACATTTTGGGTGATCAAAATCAGCAAACGGATTATTATTGTTCTACATTTTAATTGTACCTTTTTTAGATATTAATAATATAAAAATTAATTCGGCCTTTTGTATTATGATCCCTCCGTGTGCTGAATTTATTTTACACAGTCTTACTTAATGTCCTGGTTATATAGGGACTGAAAATGAGTGTAATAGCAATGTTTGTTGTTCAGAAAAAGTTTAACAGATGCACACGGACAAAGGCAAAAGACAAACAATACGCCGTTATAATCAATAACAATTGCAAAACTCAGTAATGGTGGTGCTGATAAGTCGTCCTGAATTCCGCTCGCCATGCCTGACCATCATCATCTTCTTCTCCGGCGTGGTCGTCGAAGTGTTTCATTGGTCGCAATGCAGCCTCCGGCAATTTGCTTTCCGCCAGGTACTGCTTCATGGTGACCATCTCCATCTTATGCTTTCTCTTCAGCTTCTCAATCTGCTTCCTTAACCCGTCATTCTCTTGCTGAACACTGCTCAAGTTAGCCTGCCGTTTTGGAGGAGGGGGACGGAGAAGAAGAACACAGGACAAAGGAATCAGATCAGAACTGTGGCTTACAGTTTTTGGGAAAACTTTCCTTATCATGTTCCCTTTTTGACCTAATTGATTAGAACTTTCTATATCAATGGCGTATCACCTGTTATATATTTTTATTATGGGTAGGTTAATAATGGCTAGTAAATAATAAATTGCTGCTGAGAACAAAATACGATAGTACCTCTGCAACTGAAGCTGCTTCCTCGGCTTCTCTGAGCCTGACAAGAAGCTCCCCAGCAGTGTGAACAGCTTCGGCAGTGTCTCTAAGCTGAAGACGGAGACTCTTGTTTTCCTTCCTCAACCGTTCCCTTTCCCGCTCCTTCTCTACTCTCATTGCAGAGAGCTCGGCGGCGAGTGCCTTGGCAAAACGAGGGCCCTGGCCCTTTGCTCCTGCCTTTGCTGCCGCCTTCTTCACTTCCGCTACGCCTTCCATTATCCGCCGATGTTTTTCAGATAACTCGTTGTACTTCTCTTGTAGTTCTACGTAGTGTTCAACGATTCTTCCGTGGCCGAGGACAGCTCTGTGAAGCGCATCATCTAGTTCCTCGGCGGATCTCTTTTCTAGTCTCAATTCCATCTCGGCCTTCTCTGCACGCTGGCGGTTGGATTCAAGGTCAAGCCTCAGTTCATCAGTCAGGTTGATCCACTCAGTCTCCATTGCTATCCAGCTTTGTCTTTCCTTTTCCACTTCTTCTTCGCTGTTATTATCTCGAGAACTCATGCTTTTTTGTAATTGCATGGACCGCGACAACAAGGAGGATCTCAGCTTCTCGATAGGCTTATCTGGAGATGATGCGTCCGTATGTGCCTGTAACTGGCTTCTCAACTTCTGGATTTCCTTAAGAAGTTCTTCCTTCTCCTTCGTATCAAAGGATGCATTTCTTCCATGCTCCTGATGCATGTCCTTGATTTCACATGTTTCCTCTGTTATCACCGGTTCCTGATCCTCAAAACACAGTTGAAGCTCTTCAGAAAAATTAATCATCTAATGTTCCCGATATAGAAAATCTCAAACTGCCAATATTTCTGTGATGCTTCATGTATTGTGAAGGATGAAAATGGTTACTTACTTTAATTTCCACTGCCTGGCTTTGTTTTGAAATGTCGCAGCATTCTCTTTCATATTTGAATTGCTCTACCTGCATGCTTCAGATCTTCAGTAACAAGGAAATTTGAAGTATAGATGTTGCAGGATTTAGAAAAGATTGATATCATCACCAGATGATTAAGCTCCTCAATTTTAGCTGCTTGTCCAATACAGAAGTTCTCAAGTTCCTTTCCTCTATCATTGGTTTGAGCAACTGCGACGTCTCCTGCACCCTAAAGAGGGGAAAAGGGAATCAAAACTCTAAAGTTTCATTTGTTGAGAAGAGAATCAAAACTCCAATTTTGTCTTTCAAATATACCTTAGAGATGGTGTTTCCCATCAAGCCATTATTTAATTTTGCTCGGCAAGATATGCAAAGGAAGGAGCAAGGAGTTCCATCTAGAGAGTTTAGTCTCCCTTCTGACAATGCTGTTTGAACAGAAGCATTTGTGTTGTCCGCTGCAGGGGAAGGTTTCAACGTTAAGTGCTCAAAGGAAAAGGAAGCTGAGGATTTGTTTGATGCTGAGTTTCGTTGGTGATAATCAATGATCTCCAAGCCTCTTCTCAGACTAGCTGCTAACGACTCAGCAGGGCCAGAAAAACTCCTGCTTGACTGTAATGAAGATCGTATATGTTCACTTTGTTTATTCAACTTCGAGAGCTCTAAAACATTACTCTGGTTTTCTAAAAGAGCAAATGAATTAACTATACTCTTCCTTTGGGTATCTCTAATTTTTGGGGACTCCGACAATGGAAGATCTTCAAGGAAACCAGACTGACTACATGGACCGATAACCCCCTCGCTTCTTATAGAAGGATCAGTGATCTGTAATTTGCCGTCAGAATTTACTTCTACACTTTCATGCAAACAATTTTTTTCATGTTCACTTGTGAAGTATGTATCGCAACTTCCTTGTGCAGAAGCAAAGTTGGAGCTATCCGCGGAAGAAAACTCTCTCGGGTTCTCTTCACAGGATCTACGCAAGTTGTTGAGCTGCTGGCATAGTTCTGTTACATCATCCTCATTAGCATTTGCTGTTTCCCCCTCTGAATCATTATCAATATCAATGGAGGGCAGCATCAAAGAACGATTAAGGCTGATTCTCAATTGATTCACCGTTTCACGTATGCTTCTTCCTCCTTTAAGCTGTTCGCTGCCAGTCCCATCTTTACGTAAATCTAATTTAGCTCTTATAAGTTCCTCCTACAAAAAGGGAATAGAGATTTTCCTTAATCAGAGTGTATTAAAGCATTAATTCCTCATTGAAGCTAACCTGTATGTGGATAAGCGGCACAATTATATACCTTCAATTGACGAATCTGATCACTTATATCATTGACATCATCTTCTGTTATCTCGTTTATTACCGGATTGTTTTTGACAGATCTTATTCTCTGACCAAATCTCAAAGTGCTGAATGTTTCGCTACAATTTCTGCATTCAAGTAAGACAAAATTGACATTTTAGTTCAATAAAGTTGAGCATTGATTTGTGGGATTTGCATCTCAGGTATAGTTTTCCGGTATAAAAAACTCCTGTCACAAGTTCATATTCCATATCAAAATTTGAATCTGTCAATTCTTAGTGTCAGAGTCTTACCAGTGGAAGGATTCCAAAACATTTTGGAAAACTATAATATATGACATGGTTGCTTTGGTTCCACCACATTTTGAGTTTAGTCAAAACATGAGGTTTCTTCCACACTGGTATTTCTTTTTTTAGCAATATTACTAAAACTATAAGTTTACTATAATTTTAATGATAAGGTGAAACCGATACGCAAGTCCCCTCAACATGAAAAAATAAATAATAAAGATCATTGAACAAGTGTCACGGCATGCATTTATTTTGTAAAATTATATCAAACTCATAATAAGAGTAGTATTTTTCTTTTCTTTTTCAAATTTGTCCTCCTTTTTTATTAAAAAAAATCTAATCATTTGGGCATAAAATCATGACTTATAAGGGCCTTGAAAGTGCTAAATACACGAGACACCATTACTGATTCCCTTTTCTTCTCTTAAAGTCATCTAGATTTCTGATCGTAGTGCACTGAAAGAAATTCACAAATTCTAAGGCATAGGCTTACTTGTTATCTGAGGATACAGTGCAGATGACAAACAATTTGGCATTTCCACCAAGTGATTCTTGCAATAAATGGGTCAAATGGGAACTTCTGTATGCTGCATCTTCCGGTTGAGTTCCTTTTGCCAAAATGTTAACCAAATAGCTGCAAATAACAGGATATTATTAGTTAATAAAAAATGCCTGTCAAAGAATCTTTAGATTGAATGGCAAGTACTGTTGGGTGTCTCAAGAATGTTTAGGCACTTCACAGAATTTATCACTGGGTATTTGCTAAATGTGATGCAAAATGCCAGAGTTGACGTCCGAATGTCAATGTCAGGTATGAATACCTACTTGATTTTTAAAACATTTATTGTGAGCCTTCTCTAAAGAAAGATAGAAAGAGAACATGAAGGAGAAGGTTCTTGCCAACCATTTTGGCTTTGAATCTTGTCTCAATTTTCATCATTTTTGAATATGTTATTCCATTTGTTGTTTTGAATATTTTATCATGATTCTCTTTTAGCATTTCATCTCTTGTTGTATGCCTTGGTTTACCGATATTGTGATAAAACCAAAAGAACTATTGGGAGTTTGTGTAAACATATTGATCGTTATAGTAGATTTTATATGGACCTAAGGTCTCGTGGTTTTACCCTTCATTTATAAGAGATTACCATGAGAAATTCATGTGTCGTGTTCATGTTATTTGTTGCTGTTAGAAATTCAATTAATGAGCTTGATTTTTCAATCTGTGTAGAGATTCAGTTTTAGCTTGGTTTTAAAATTTGGTGTCCAAACATATTTATACGTACAAAAACAACAAAGAATACCTTCATTTTCAAGAAAGCAATGAAATTGCATGAATGGAAAATGTCACATTTGTTCGTATTAGGGTAAATGATCGATCTAATAGGGGAAAGAGTCATGATCCAACAATGACATGAGCAAGCATCATAGTAAAGAAATTTCCTAACACCATACCCAAGTTGTGATAGAGACTTCTTCACATTTTCCCCTTGTCTTTTAAACTCTTTTTCAGCATAATCATCATGTCTGTGTCTTTCCACTCCAGCAAGATCCACAAGGTTGATTCGGCTAGTTTTAGAACTGCTGAAACTCTTTGATGGTGTTTCCTGGGACATGAACATTTTTCTTCAGATCAAATGGTAACTAATACACGCACTTAACTAACAAAAACATAGCAAAGAACAATTAAAACAGGACTAGTAAATTAGCAAAACTGTTGCTGCTTATAAATATCTAAACATATGTGAATTTTTTCCTATCCCGATTAAACAATATTAAACAATAAAGTCATAGTACTATTTCTCCCACTTGGCTTCCATGATCCTATGTAGTAAAGTATCTCATTCTACCATTCTCATCAACTCCAATTAATCACAAGCTAAGTTCGCATTGCGATCTATAAATGCCTCTGCTCTAAATGGTTGAGGATGAGTTAATGGTAGGAAATGATGTGCTGTCCAATGGAATGAAATTTTAGCCAATATATTGGTATCAATCTTCTGATAATAAAATGACAAAATCTTGATATATCAGGCGATATTAAAAACGGTTGATACATCCGATCTTCTCAGATACATCCACTAATATTTGCCTCTCAGCCATATCACTCGATATGGCTGATACCGATATAATTATGACTTGTAGAGATATCAACAATGGTATTTTTATCTATGATAGTGACAAAAACAAAGCCATTTGTTACCCTTCACTATCCAAACCACAAGTACAATCCACACTGTCATTCTTCATAAATGGACAATGTGATGAAGAAGAAGAGCGCTTCTAGGAGGATCACCTTACACCAGGATTCAATGATGCAAGTAAAGACGATATGAGATCGGGAGCTTTTAGAGTTCATGCTAGTTGCACCCACTTTTCGACTCGAAAGCCCCTGCAATGTATCAAGAAAAGCATGAGCATGAGAAGCACAGAGTGTTAAAGGTATGAAACTGAAGTTATAAGTAGAATGTAGGCACATCCTTCAGTTGTTAACCTTGATCAAAATTTGTGTTACATCATCATAGCTGGTGACATATTCCTCAGTCAGATTCTCAATGTAAAATCCCGTTTTTGCATCATCCATCATCTGGAGACAATTTCATAACATCCCACAAAAAAAAAACATAAAGCAATGAAGTACAACAATATACAAGCAAATAAGTGGTAGTGCACTAGGCTGAGGTAAGCTATTAGAGTCCTTCCGTTGATGAGAATTTAATTTTGACAACTTAGAATAGCTTAGACTATAAAATGAGTTCAATAAATTTTAATTTTTATAATAATTTTAGTTGTCAAAGTGAAATTTTCATTGGTAGGAATAGGAGGGAGGATAATAATCATAGGACTTTATGGAGGTTCATAGTAGGGTTGAATAAAGATTGGTTTGATGTGGATTGGAAGGTAATCCACAACCAAACCACATATTGCGATTTTAACTTTTACCAAGCCAAACCAAACCGTCAATTAAGACAAGCCTCTACCAAATTGTGGATTTGAGGGTTGATTTGGTTTGCACGATTTATACGTTTAATGCTAAACTTATTAGTTTAAAATTATAAGCACAATTTAATATACAATATACAAAAAATCAAAATAATCAAATAATATATT
>JAODPA010105582.1:0-20435 GCA_025585075.1 Nepenthes mirabilis
AGGGGTAGGGGGCAGTGATAGTGGCTCGTGAGTGATGCCACGGCAATTGCGGGCTGAGGCAGCGCAGCACGGTACGTGTCGTGCCCAGGAGAGAAGCCAGACGTGTAAGAGGGTTGTGGGGAGGAGAGTGAGGGAAATGCCGGGAAGGCCGGTGACAGCCATGCAAGGCGGCGACAATTGCCAGTGAGGCGGCACGATGGTGGAGCGACGACAGAGGAGTGGCAACAGCGCGCAGCAACAACTTGCGCAAAGAGGAGAGAGAAAGCCATGCTATTAGGAGAGAGAATCACCTGATTTGGATATTTCAGGACATCCTTTCTTCAGATTTATAGAGTATAAAGTCAATGCAAGTACCCTTTAACTCTCTTCTTTGTCTGATTTAATTTTTGGTATGTTTTGACTACTGTTAGAGATTTTACTAACATGTATATATTTTGTATACACATAATTTATTAATTATGTACATACGTGTATGTTTTACTAGTCATACGATGGTTTTATATGGGTATTTATGATTTGGATGGTTTTCAGACACTCGGATAGTATATATGTATATTTGTGTATCCATATGTTGTGGAATTATGAACCAGGCCGTATATTGGTCCACATGCATGCTGCTGGGGGCAGGTTCACTACGAGACCATGGCGGTCCGAGACCCGATGAGTCATTATATGTGATTTGAGGCATAAGATATTGGTACTGCTCCCGAAGAGGAAGTTTTGTCCCGACGGGGACGTATGTGACATATTATCTCACTTTCGCCGACAGGAAGGTTGAAACGTTTAGTAACTAACCTACCCCATTGTGTATTTAAATAAAAACTATCATAAGAAATTAACAGAATAATATATTTAGACGTCCTAATATATAACTAAAATTTGAGGTTGCACCCAAAATTACAGGTGGTAAAATATAGTGAGTAAGTTTCTAATCTATAGGAGACAGAGTACTTGGATGGCCTTGAGCTACTAGCCTAAATCATAGCCGAGCCTTAAGCTGCTAGCTTAAATTGCAGCTGATATAGCTATATTTACCAAATGAGGATAACACTTCATCAAGTTGGTATTATCAATATTTGGTTTTTCAATTTCATGCGTGCTTTGTATTTCTACATGTATTTGGGTGGATTGTGATTTGAGATACGTGCTTTGACCCATGGATGGGCGATAGGAATATCTCGTACATATTAATGTGTTAAGCCCCGAAACATGTTTTATATTTATATGTTTTTGTTTCGATATTTCTTTGATTTCAGCATATGATATATGAGATTTAGATCCAGGCAATGGTGTCTGTCCCACACAGATGTGGTGACAGTAGCGATTATGTAAGGTGATCTCGGATCATATGATATGATATCGTCTACGAGATTTTATCAGATCATTATTTATTATGAATATGTCCCAAATGGATTGTTTGATACAGATGATAATTTAGTATAAGATATCTCTTCGATTTTCAAAAATTTCACAGACCTCATATTTTATTTTTACACGATTGTGATTGTTTTCCTATCCTTCTGATTTATATGCACTGTTTACATATATACAATACTTACTGAGCTCTAATCTCACTTTTTTAGTTTTATCCCTTCAAACTAGTAGTATAGATACGCTTGTAGGAATTCAGACATGACTTGGCTCGGATATTTCTATCAGTGAGTGGAGATGTTATATTGGGTATGTTTCTGATCTAGAAAATATTTGTTGGTTATTGTTTAATTTTTGGATGAGTGCCTTAGCATATGTATGAGAAATATTAGAGTTGTATATTTGGATACCTCCCTTGTGATATTTGGATAGCAGGTCATGTAGTACATTTATCCGAATTTATATCCGATAAGATCTTGTGTAAATTTTATTATATCGAGTCCTGTATGTGCATGACTGTCACGCTTGGATTGGATTTTTATTGTTGATGGAAACATTATTATTAATTTTATTTTAACTTGTATATATTGTATTCTTGGGTCGTGATAGCAATTATTGTTGGATATGTATATATATATATATGTTGGATTGATCTTTGGTAGGCATCCATCTTTAACCTAGTCCGACGTTGTCGTAGATACTTGTATCGGTGTCAGAGCCACGAATGTTGTAATATATCATACTACCTAACTAAAATCTGTCAGAGTCCTGACCGTAATATGGCCGTCAAACTAATGCAAAACTTGTAAATATCCTACACAATATACATATATATCAACAAAATACAAACACATGATCTAAAAACCACAATTTATATGCAGCTCCAAATATCATGACTCCGAACATCCTGTTAGAATAGAGAGATGCCACTAATCCCTAAAATACTCATCACAAAAAACCTACGGAAGTATTTCATAATCCAATATACTACATTCTAGTTAAAGTATATGACCACTACTATTAATTTCAAAAGAACAGGGCATATGTATACAATTCTCCTAAAACCAAAAGAATCATCATCTATACAACATCCCAAGCCCTAAAACTAACTAATGGTCATTTACTCCTTCTCATTGGATATGAACTCGTGCTGACCAACTGAAGGGGTAACAAAATAGTAATGAGTAAGCCAAAGGATCAGTATTGCATATATATAACAAAGAACATGCAAATTTCATATTCAAAATCATAATAATACATGTAAGAGGGAGTATAGAGACAATGAGAAATCATAAACATGAATAGAAAGAAATGCTTTCATAATATCTTTTAAATTCCTTTAGCCCTTTTTATGGTTCTTTAATTCATCCGATCATACTGAAAACTTATTTTATTTCGGGATCAGGACCAATAGGTATTACTGACTAAAGGAGCGATCGATTATAATTTGGATTGTATTTGCTCCTACACAATTAAAAGTCATCTCTTCCTACTAAAGATGTAGAGGCAGGCTATCTACATACAATCCCTACAGATGGGGCCTTAGCCGCATGAGACCTCGAAATAGATAACGATATTTCACTATAATACATTAAGGTATGCCAAAATATACAATTTGATGAGCATTCATCGGTCCAAGTTTTTAGTTATTATTTCCTTAGGAAATTCTGCTTTTAACTTCATAAATCCTTCGTTTTCACTATGTTAGATAATGGTTCATAAGTCATTTACTTAATTACAAAATATGCCTCCTTGATCATTTTTTCATAAAACTTATACAGATACATATTTTCATATCCATGTGCATTTAAGTCCTCACATGATCTTAATTATATGCACAATTTTCTTTGAAACTTAAAGAATTAGAAAATTCTTACGATATTAAGCCAAATATAACTTTAAAGTTTTCGGGCGATAAATTTTTTCACAAATGATTCATAATATGATTTTCAGAACATACAAAATTAACATATCCATAATTCATACAATTAAATACCAATCAATCATATTCATAAGGTAGGGTTCAATTTTCTAAATCCATAATATTCATAAATTTCCAAGCAAACGAGAGAAAAATGCACGGGGCACGGGTTATGGTTCTGTTAGAGATAAACCGTACAAAATATGAAAAATTAAACACCAAATTGATAAATTTTTATACTCAAATTATGGGTTTCAATTATTTCAAACTAAATCATGTATAAAATACAAAATAAACAGGTAAAAGTTCTCCGGATTAGGGTTTTTATGTACAAAATACTGTATAAAATCACCAAATCGGATACCGAACCATCAAATAATCATACACAAGACGTGGGTTTTATAAAATACATACTCTAACGAGTAACTAAACAAAAATACCCAAAAGGAATGGAACAAAAAATATAAAAAGAGAAAGAAAAGTATGTGGGTGCACTTATATCGACTCGATTTATCACTTCTCTAACTAGTTCTAACTCGGAATCAGACTCGAAAAACTTGGATTTTTTTCCTCTCTCTTATCCTTGTGCTCTCTCTCTCTCTTCTATTATGGAAAGATAAAAAAAATGATGACCGAAATCCTCGCGAGGGTTTTTATATCTCGGGTTGGCGCTTGCCCACTGGTTCAAGCACCCACGGCGTTGCTCGAGGCACCCAGCGGGCCTTCCCCACGGACACGTTCCATGCTCCCGAAACTTAATTTTTTTATATGAATTAAACTCAATCTTGATTATATTAACTTAATTATCTCCTAATTATAATATTTCAGAATCTAGAACCTCACAACTTTTCCCCACTTAGAAAATATCATCCCCGAAATTAACGGGTCCTAAAAATCATCACATACCTCAAAATAAGTGGGAATATTTCTCCCGGATCTCATCCTCCTTCTCCCAAGTAGCCTCCTTCAGGGTGTGGTTCCTCCATAGGACTTTAACTAAAGGGATCATTTTCGTCTGAAGCACTAGGTTCCTATGGTCCAAAATCCGTATGGGCTCCTCGATGTATGACAAATCTTCACTGAGGCTTGTAATCGATGACATAAGTAGGATCGTAGACATACTTCCAGAGTATCGATACATGAAAAACGTCGTGGACCTCTCCCAAAATCGGTGGCAAGGACAAACAATAGGCCACCTCTCTCACTTTTTTCAAAATTTCGAATGGGCAAATAAACCTCGATCCCAACTTCCCTTTGAGTCCAAATCTGGATATGCCCTTTGACGGCAGCACCTTCAAGAAGACAAAATCTCCGACTTCAAACTTTAGCTTTGATCTTCTCCGATTGGTATAACTTTTCTGCTAGCTTTGAGCTACCTTCAGCTTCTCATAGATCAATCTAATCTTATCGGGCATCTCCTTGTCAATCTCCAGCCCCATAAATCGTCTATCACCATCTTCTCCTAATGAATCGGCAATCGGCACTTTCTTCCATACAGTGTTTCGAAGGGGGCCATTCCAATACTCGCCTGGTAACTGTCATTATACGCAAACTCTGCCAAGGCTAAATGATCATTCAAGTTGTCCTTTAGCTCCATCACCGCGGCCCTTAATATGTCCTTCAAAATTTGAATGGTTCACTCAGACTATCCATCCAACTTTGGGTAATAAGCTGCACTAAACTTTAGATCCGTCCACAACTCACGATGCAAACTTTTCAAAAATTTTGAGACAAACCTCAGGTTTTGATTTGACATGATAGTCACTGGGATTCCATGCAACCTTACTATTTCATTGTTGTATAGCCGGGCTAATCGATCTCTCGAATAAGTCGTCTGAATGGCCAAAAAGTGTGCCAATTTCATGAGACAGTCGACAATCACCCAAATGGCGTTATGATTCCTAGGCATCCTCGGCAATCCTGACATGAAGTCCATGGATATGTCTTCCTACTTCTAATTAGGAATAGGCAATTGCTGCAAAAGACCGAATGGCTTCTTACGCTCAGCCTTCAACTGCTGGCAAATCAAATATCTCCCCACAAGGGACACAATTTCTCTTCTCATATTCCTCTACCAAAATATCTTCCTTAAACCTTGATACATCTTATTAATCCCTAGGTGGATCATATACCTGGACCGGTGAGCTTCCTTCATAATTTCCTCCTTCAATTCTCCGATATTGGGTACACAAATCCGGTCTCAGAACCTCAGGACTCCATCGACTCGAACACTAAAATCAACTCTAGAATCTTAGTCCAAATATTCAGCAACATCGGCTAAGAACAAGTCACTCATCTGATCTTCCTTGATCCGCTTCAATATCTCTGGCTGGATACAAAAATGCGACAACATCATCCAATTTCTTTGGGCATATCTCCAAATATCACAATGCTTCATGCATTCTAACATCTCCATTTCCTTAATCCTCACATGGGCCACATAGTACACTTGACGACATAGAGCGTCCATTGCCACTTGCCTTTATCCGGTTGGTATTAGATTTCACAATTAAAGTCCTTCAGATAGTCCATCATCCCCTTTGCCTCATATTCAACTCTTTCTGGGAAAAGAGATATTTAAGGCTTTTGGGGTCTGAATATACTAAGAACTTCTCACTGTACAAATAATACGTCCAGATCAATAGGGAAAAAATTACTGCTGCAAGCTCCAAATCGTGCGTTGGATAGTTCTTCTTATGGATCTTCAACTGCCTCGACTCATAGGCTGTCGCTTTTCTACGTTGCATCTAAACACAGCCCAAACCCGTCCTGCTTACATCACAATAAGTTTCGAACCCAACAAAGCCTTCTAGAATAGTCAAGATCAGGGCACATGTCAATCGGTCTTTCAGCTCCTAAAAACTTTGTTCATGTTCCTCTGTCCAAACAAACTTAATATCATTTCTTGTCAAGCAAGTTAGTGGCATAGAAATTCTAGAGAAATTCTCCATGAACCTCAGATAATAACTTACCATCCCAAGGAAACATCGGACTTCAGTCACCAATGACAGTCGACTCCAATTAACAATAGCTTCAACCTTCTTTGGGTCCACAAAATTGCCTCCATTTGATATAACATGATCCAAAAATATAACTTCCTCTAGCCAAAATTCACACTTCTTTAACTTAGCATAAAATGTTTCCTCCCTAAGCATCTAGAGTGCAATCCTCAAATGCATGACATGGTCATCATAGTTCATCGAATAAATTAATATATTATCAATAAATATAACCACAAATTATCCAAATAGAGTCGTCATATCCGATTCATCAAGTCCATAAAAGTAATGAATTAGACAACCCAAAAGGTATAACTAGAAATTCATAATACCCGTACCTCATCTGAAAGGTTGTCTTTGCTACGTCCTCTTTCTTGATTCTCAATTGGTGGTGTTCCGAATGAAGATTAATCTTTGAAAACATTTACACTTCTTACCACTGTTCAAATAGGTTATCAATTCTCGACAAAGGATATTTGTTCTTAATGGTGATTTTGTTTAGCTCCCAATAATCGATGCAAAGCAACAACGATCCATCCTTCTTCTTAACAAACAATACCGAGGCACCCCAAGGAGATATGCTTGCCCGAATAAATCCCTTTTTTAGAAGCTCCAGCAGCTGCTACTTCAATTCCTTCAATTTGGCAGGTACCATCCTATATGGTGCCTTCGAGACTAGTGTCAAACCAGGAACAATCTTAATCTCAAATTTAATTTTTCGATTGGGTGGAAACCAAGGCAATTCTTCAGAAAAGACATCTTCAAACTAACTAACCCCCGGGATATCCTTAGCCGGCACATAATGACTTCTGATCATGTAGGTATAAGCCAGATAGGCTTGATATTCGGAATCCATCAAATGACAAGCACGCAATGCCGAAATAAAAAAGGGGGCTCCTTCTGCACCATTCCTTGAAAATAGAATGGTTCACATCTCAGAATAGAGAAGTGAACTTGCTTATGGAAGCAATCCATAGTGGTGTGATAACTTGCCAACCAGTCCATGCTTAAGATCACATCGAAGTCATGCATCTCAAGCGAAATCAGATCCACCATCGACTGCAGCCCGTTGATCTAGACTTCACACCTCGGATACAAAATATCTATAATCACTGATGATCCCGAGGGCATGGAAATAACAAAAATATGATCCAATATTCTCATAGGGGACAATAAATTACATGCAAATTGCGAAGACACAAAGGAATGGGTCGAACCTAAATCCATAAGAATATGTGTAGGAGTATTAAAGATGGCAATAGTACCTTCTACCATATTCGGTGACACCTCCGCATCTCGAGCCATCACTGCAAAGGATTTCCTTGGAATGATTGACTTCTTCTCCACTAGCCTCCTCAGAATATGGCATTCTTTAACCATATGGTCGGACTTACTGCAATTAAAGCAAGCTCTCAACCACTTGTAACACGACTTCCCTCTGTGAAACATCCCACAATAGACACATACATTATCAATCGTCGTGGACTTGGTGCTGCTATTGTTGGATGCTCCACCTTCCTCTTCCCTTTGTCTTCTAGCTTTGTCCTCCTCAGATGGCCTTCTAATCCTGAGCCTTGGCTAGCAGATGAACCTCCGTGATATCTGGCTCTCTTCATGAAATATTGCTGTTACTGAAGTCCTTCTCAAATATGAGGGCTGGGTCCAAAATCACTCCATAATTACGCAACTAGTACGTAACCAATTGCTTCCTAATATCGTCCCTCTGCCTTGATTGGAACTACCAGACTTTTCTGGTTGGATCATCAACTATGTGCAAGGCATATCGGGACAACTTCGTGAACTTTGCTAGATACTCCGCTACGGTCTGATTCCCTTTCCATAGCTGCAAAAACTCATCCTGCTTCTGCTCATGCAGACTGGTCGAAAAATACTTCTCAAAGAACTCTTCCTTAAACATCTCCCAAATGATTTGATCCTCATTGACTCCCATGGCCTACTTCTGAACCGACCACCAATGGTCAGCTTTACCCTTCAATTGGTACATTGCAAACGTCACATTGTCTTCCTTCGAGTAGTGAATAACAGTGAAAATCTTCTCAATTCTTCTGATCGACACCTCTACCTTGACTGGGTCTAGATCTCCCAAAAAACTCTGGGGCCCTCTCATTATTAAATCGATCATACGCCATAGCTCCATGATTCATTGGAGCTGAAGTTGGAGCAGGAACTGGGGCTAGCTTAGGCTGGCAATATCCATGAGCCATCAATTCCATAATGTTAGCATTCTCCCCATGATGTTAAGGTATTCCTCTTCCTGATTTGGACGAGAATCAGCTCCAAAACTTCTTCCTCGGCCTCACATTCTGAATCCCTGTCATCATACATTAACAATATAATTAGATTTTTGCATCAAACTTAACAAAACTACCCAAACGTGGAGTTCGACCTAAATTTCGAGTCAAATCAAATTTACCTAGCCCTCAACCAAAGTAATTCAACTCAAATCCTAAGGCATCTCTCGAACCAACTCCTCTCTGATACTAATTATCATGTATCGTATTACCTAATCAGAATCCGGCAGAGTCCTGACTATAATATGGTCATCAAATTAATACAAAACTTGTAAATATCCTACACAATATACATACATATCCACAAACTATAAACACAGTATCCAAATACCACAATATATATGCGACTCCAAATATCATGACTCCGGACATCCTATTGGAATAGAGAGATGCCACTAATCCCTAAAATACTCATCATAAAAAAACCTGTAGAAGCATTTCATAATCCAATATATTATATTCCAGCTAAAGTATATGACCACTACTATTAATTATAAAAGAACAGGCCATAAGTATACAATCCTCCTGAAATCAAAAGAATCATCATCTATACCAAAAATATAAAAATAGAAATCCCTTAAAATACAAAATACAACATCCCAAGCCCTAAAACTAAGCAATGATCCTTTACTTCTTATTAGGAATGAACTCGTGCTGACCATTTGAGGGGGTAACAAAACAGTAAGGAGTGAGCCAAATACTAAATATTGCACATATATAACAAAGAACATGTAAATTTTATATTCAAAATCATAATAATAAATATAGGAAGGAGTATAGAGACAATGAGAAATCATAAACATGAATAGAAAGAAATGATTTCATAATATCTTTCAAATTCCTTTAGCCCTTTTTATGATTCTTTAATTCATCCGATCATACCGAAAACGTATTTCGTTTAGGGATTTGGTCCAATAGGCCTTCTAACTAAATGAGCAATTGATCGTAATCTGTATTGTATTTACTCTTATATAATTAAAAGCCATCTCCTCCTATTCAAAACCCAGAGTTGGGCCATTTACATATAATCCCTATAGACGAGGCATTAGCCGCACGCGGTTCTAAAATAGAGAATGATTTTTCACTATAATATATTAAAATATGTTAAAATATACTATTTGATGAATATTTTTTGGTCTAAGTTCTTAGTTCTTATTTCTTTAGAAAATTCTGCTCTTAAATTCATAAATCCTTCATTCCGACTCTGGTAGAGAACAGTTCATAAGTCCTTTACTTAATTGTAGAATATCCCTCCTTAATCTTTTTTCCATAAAGCTTATTTAGATATATATTTTCATATCCTTTTGAGCTTAAATCCTCACATAATCTTAATTACATGCATAATTTCCTTTGGAGTTTAAAGAATTAGAAATTTCTTACCACGTTAAGCTAAATATATTCTTAAAGCTCCTAGACGATAAATTCTTTTACAAACGGTTCATAACATGATTTTCGAAACATATAAAATTAACATATCCATAATTTGATAATTAAATTCCAATCAATCGCGTTCACAAGTTAGGGTTTAATTTTCTAAGTCCATAATATGCATAAATTTCCAATCAAACGGGAGAAAAACACGCGGGGTGCGGGTAAGGGTTCTATTAGAGATAAACCGTACAAAATATGAAAAATTGGATACCAAATTGATAAATTTGCATACTCAAGTCATGGGTTTCAATTATCTAAAATCAAATCATATATAAAATCCAAAATAAACGATCCAAAATGGTCCAGGTATGGGTTAGGGTTTTCTTCCAAGCCCCATGGTTAGTGTCACATGCTGGAATGTTCGTGGGCTTAATGGGGCTCTCAAAACCCATGAAGTCAAACACTTTATCTTTTCCTCCCGTTGCACTATCATTGGTCTTGTGGAGACTCGTGTTAAAGAAAACAAGGCATCCCATATTTCTAATATTCTGATGCCTTCCTAGAAGTGGGAGATGAATTACTCTGCCACTCTGTATGGTCGTATTTGGATTAGTTGGGACGATAGTAGTATTGATTTGAGTATTTTGTCAAAAACTGACCAAATCATCCACTGCAAAGTTCTTAATAAAATCAATAATCACTCCTGTTTAATGTCTTTCATTTATACCTCTATTTCTGATATCAACCGGAGAATCCTCTAGGATAAGTTGCGTGCCATCTACCAACTTATCTCTGGTAAGCCTTGGGCTACGTTGAGTGACTTTAATGCTATTAGAGTGCCTTCTGAGAATATGGGGGGTTGTTGGCAGGGTAACAGTGCTAAGACTCTTGATAACTGTCTCATCGACTGTGATCTACATGATCTGAGCTATGATGGTGCTTTCTTCACTTGGAATGACGGAAGAGATCCTAGATCTCGTGTCTTCCGTAAGCTGGATAGAGTGGTGGTTAATGGTCCCTAACTTATGGAGCTTCCCTCCATAGCCTTCTTCCACCCGACTAGGCTATCGGACCACTCTCCTTGCATTCTATCCCCAATTACTTCGAGGCCTCCTAATCTGGTTGTTTCTGTTTCAATAATTTTATCACTCACCATCCTCAATTTATCCTCATTGTTCACCAATGCTGGGGTAGTATTATCCAGGGTATTCCCATGTTCTGGATTGTTTCAAAGTTGAGGCTTATCAAGGAGAGGATGAAGGAGCTAAATCGTCACATGGGCAATGTCTCTGAAGATGTCTCTCGTACACGAAAGGCCCTTAAGGATTTCTAGAAGAGTGGCCTTCTTTCTGTCCCACAGCTCGTGGTTAATGAAGAAGAAATTCTTAAAGCTAATTATCGTAGAACCTTGAGATTTGAGCTTGAATTTCTTCAGCAAAAAGCAAAAATTAGATGGCTCAGATGCGGAGATCAATGCACAAAATACTTCTTTCGATCAATAGCCGGCAATCGAAATAAAAATAGGATCCACTCCTTATCCAAAGAGGATGGCTCTCCTACGAGCAGTTTGGAGGAAGTACAACAACTTTTTATCAATCACTTTACTCACCTCCTGGGTACTAGCAGATCGAGCGGGCCATTCCCTAAGGAGAGCCTCCGTCCTTTTATCCTTCACTCTGTCCCTGATGACCTCCGTCCGGTTCTCTGTCGCCCCGTCACTGTTGAGGAGATCCGTCAGGCCCTATTCTCTATTGATGATAATAAAGCCTCGGGGCCGAATGGATTTTCTGCTAAGTTCTTCCAAGCTGCCTGGAATGAAATAGGCCCTTCCATTATTGAAGCTATCCAAGATTTTTTCCAACATGGGAAGCTCTTAAAATAGATCAATGCGACTATTTTGTGCTTAATTTCGAAGATTAAATCGCCTTCAAAGGTCTCTGATTCTGTCCCATCGCCTGCTGTAACATCTTATATAAGATCATCTCAAAGGTCATTGCCACTCGCCTTCAACCTTCGCTTCCCTTCCTGGTTGCCAAGTGTCAAACCGCTTTTGTAGCTGGTAGGAGCATTGATGATAATATTCTGCTTGCTCAAGAATTACTTCATAGATATCACCTAAATAATGGGATTCTACGTTGTGCGTTAAAGGTTGATCTGATAATGGCATATGACTCCATCCATTGGGATTTTATCCTGGTAGTCCTTGAGCTGATGAAATTCCCCCCAGGTGATCAAATGGATCAGCCAATGTATTACCACAACCTCATTCTCAATCAATCTTAGTGGTGAGTCTGTGTGGTTCTTCCGTGGCGCCAAAGGTCTTAGCCAGAGGGACCCTCTCTCGCCCTACCTATTTGTTTTAGGGATGGAAGTCCTGAATGGTATTCTGGAAAGAATGACACAATCTAATCCAGACTTTCAGTTCCACTGAAAATGTGAGGATACTAGAACTGTGATGCTTGGTTTTGTGGATAATCTCCTTCTTTTTTTTCCAAAGCTGACAGTAAATCCATCCAAGTTTTACATGAGTGTCTTAAAATTTTCAGTAATTTGTCTGGTTTTTCTCCTAATTCAGATAAGAGTGAGGTTTGTTGCTCAGCAAGTGATAATACCATACAGGGTATCCTTGATATACTCGGGTTCAAGAAAGGCAAACTCCCTGTCAGATATCTTGGAGTCCCCCTCATCACCACTAAGCTATCTATCTCTAACTGTAAACCTCTCCTTGATAGAGTCCAACAACGAATTTCATCTTGAAAGAATCGCCGGCTCTCCTTCGCGGGGAGGCTCCAACTGATTACTTCTATCCTCTCGGAAATCCACAACTATTGGGCCTCCCTGTTCATCCTTCCTAAATCCATTTTGAAAAGCATTGAAAAGTTCATCCGCATCTTTTTGTGGCACGGTTCCTTTGAAGGAAGATATTCTGCCAAGGTTTCCTAGAAAGATGTGTGTTCCCCTAAAGAGGAAGTAGGTCTAGGAATTAAAAATATGATTGCATCTAATAAAGCATTGTTGAATCGCCATTTCTGGAGGATCATCTCTAAGGACCTGGATTCCATCTCGGTTTCATGGTGCTATGACCATCGAATCAAAGACCGATACATCTGGACTATCAAAGTCCCGGATTCTGCCCCTTGGAGTTGGAAAAAACTGATGACTCTCCGCACTGCCCTTCGCCCTAAGATTCGTTACCATATTGGTAATGGAGTCGACACTTTCTTTTGGCTTGATTTTTGGCATCCGCTCGGCCCTCTCTGTGATCGGTTCAAAGAGAGAATCAGATGTATAACAGGGTTGCCTTTAAATGCAAAAGTCAAGGACATCATCAAAAATGGTGGTTGGATATGGCCTAACCCGTTTGATATGGAGGTTGCTGATATTGTGGAAAGCATACCTCCCTATCCCTCTGATCCTTCCTGCCATGATGTAGCACTATGGACTGCCGATCGCAGTGGGGTTTTCTCTTCTAAATCTGCTTATGGGCTTTTCCAATAGCCCAAAGGTACGGTGGCATGGTTTAGCCTTGCCTGGGGCCCTATGTACATTCCGACTCTTGCCTTTATTCTCTGGCTGGCTATCCGTCATAGGTTTAGCACTCCGGATAGGGTTAGCAATTTCCTTCACATTCCAGAGTCAAGTATCCTCTATTCCAATGGAAGGGAAAGTCATGACCACCTCTTCTTTGATTACCCGTTTTCCTCGGCTGTCTGGTATCTAATGCGCCAAAAGGCGGGTTTTAGCTGGCCTCATCCTGATTGGTATTCAAGCATCTTGTGGGTTGCAAATCGTTGGAAGGGTAATAACCTCAAAGTTTTCTCCTTTCACCTCACTCTTGCTGCTTCAGTCTATTTTATCTGGAAAGAGAAAAATCATCGTGTGTTTAAGAAAATGATGGCGCTAAACAAAATCCAGATGGTTAACCAGATCTTTTCTGCGGTCCGGGGGAAGCTAGAGATTTCTCACGCTACCAGTGGGCATAGGGACAGATCGGTTTTGATCAGATGGAGCATACCACTAACCTGAGATCGGACGTTGAGCTCTAATTGATAGTTGGCTGGTCAGGCGTGTTTGGTTCCCCACTGGGATGTTTGTTAGTTTGTGTGAGCTGCTGGATGGGCGGGTTTCATTATTCTTTTCCTGGTTTGCTTCCCTGCTGAATGGGCTAAGCTTAGGGTCCTTTTGCTCTCCGGATTCCCTATTTTGGATGCCAGACTGGTGCATGGGCTTTTTTGCTCTGCAGCCGGCTTGGAGAAAAAAAATCGGGGGGGTTTTTCCCTTCTTTGGGCTGATGTGGAGTGCGCTGCCTTCCTTTGGGTATCTGGGCGGAATGCTCTGTTTGTCATTTGTAGCTTGCGCTGACGTTGTTGTTTGTCTGTTTGGGCTGGAGATTAAAAAAAAAGAGTTTTTCTTCGTTGGGCTAATGTGGCTTGCGTTGCCTTCCTCAGGGTGTTTTTTGGGCTGTATGCCCAATTTTTCCAGTTTGCAGATTGCGCTGTCGCTCGATAGCGTGGCACCTTTCCAAAAAAAAAAAAAAAAAGAAGGGCTGAGGTTGCTTGCGTTGCCTTCCTCTGGGTATTTGGGCTGTTGGCCCTATTTACCGGTTTGTAGTTTTCAATGTCGTTCGATGACGTGGCATTTATTCCAAAAAAAAATGACTTTTCTTCGTAGGGCTGATGTGGCTTACGTTGCCTTCCTCAGGGTGTTTTGGGCTGCATGCCCGGTTTGCCGGTTTATAGATTGCGTTGTCGCTCGATGTGGTGGCTCTATTCAAAAAAAACGAGGGGGGCTGATGTGGCTTGCGTTGCTTTCCTCTGGGTGTTTAGGCTGTATACCCCGTTTACCGGTTCGTGTTTTCACTGTCGTTCGAGGACGTGACATTTATTCATATAAAGGCCATAGGTGATTTTTAGGCTTCATATTGATTGGGTTTGCCCGGTGTGGAGCTATGGCTAGGTGGCCGTTGCTGACATGGGCTGTAGCTACCGAATTACAATTGAAGGCCAGATGATTTTCTCGCCTGGAGTTTAACAGGTTGTGCTTTTGTCATTTTAGATTACCCTGTTGTCGTGGCTCTTTTGCCAGATTAGCTACTATTTTTGCCGGGTATGGATTTTGGACCAGTTTGGCCTTGATTACGTGGCCTTTGCTGCTATGTTAAACTCAAGGCCAGAAGGTTATTAGCCAGGTTGCAACCAAATGCCGATTTGGAATACCATTCTATTTTGCTGGTTTGGAAAGTTTGCTAAATATGCCAGGATGTGGGCTTTGGCCGCTTTCCTTTCGCTTGGTTTGTGCTCGGTGTGGAGTTGTGACCAGTTTGGCCTAGCTGATGTGGCATGTATCTTTCTTCTATTGGCCAGATGGATTTCTCTGCCTGGTATGCGATATTATGCCGTTTTTCGTTTGGCTGGTTCTATTTCACCTAGAATTGTTTACGGGGTAGGGAGGACTATGGCCCTTTTTTTTTAAGACAGGTTTGGTTGACGGCCTTTGGTACCTGTAATGCTATTTACTCCGTTGTTTCTTTACTCTATTTTTTATTTCGTGACATGTTTTACGATTTTTGGGGTATGCCCCTGTGTTTGTATTCTATTTCTAAGTCAGCAAAACACTTCAAATAGAACATAGGTTTTGTTATTCTTTTTATATTTAATGCAATTTTATTACTTACTTACAAAAAAAAAACCATATAAAATCGCCAAATCGGTCACCCAACCATCAAATAATCATGCTCAAGACATTGGTTTTACAAAATGCATACCCAAACAAGTATCAAAACAAAAGTATTTAAGAGTAATGAAGCAAAAAGTGCAACAAGAGAAAGAAAAGCATATTGGTGTACTTTCCTCGACCCTATCTATCACATCTCTAACTAACTGTAGCTTGAATTTGGACTCAAGAATCTTAGGTCCTTCTTCCTCTCTCTTCTCCTTACGCTCTCTCTATCTCTTCTATTGTGGAAAGCCAAAAAAATGACGCTCGAAACCATCGTGGGGGTTTTTATATCACGGGTCGGCGCTCAAGCGCTAGTCGGCGCACGACATGCGCACTCTAATCTGTTTCCAGTGACCGCCCCATGCGCTGGTCCACTGGTCCAGGGCCCATGGCACCGCCCAAGGCGCCCTATGGGCCTCCCTCGTTGACACTTTTTACGTTCGTAAAACTTGATTTTTTTCACATAAATTAAGCACAATTTTGATTATATTAACTTAATTATTTCCTAATTATAATATTTTAAAATTCAAAACCTCACAGATGTGTAGCATTTATTTTTGGGTCCTGTGATTGTCATATTTATTATTTGCAAGATTTGGTCGAGGTATCGACGTAGAAGTCTTACGTTCAAAGAATTATTTATCTTCTCTAGTATGGATATTTGATTGAAATTAGGTTGTTAACGGATATTAGGATTGGTCCGTCACAAGAAATTTTTAAACTACATATGAGCACCTAACAAGCGTGTATCAGGTGTCAATATTTTAGTATCAACACACACGAGTGCCACTCTAGTGCACCTCATGTTTAGCTATTCTATCTAAAATATATCTATACATGGGTCAAACATACGTCGGTACTATTTGAACTTAGCTTATGTCAATTTAACATTTAATTTTTTGTTTAAATCTATAATTAACCTTAAAAATCAATCAATTTATTTAAATTTAGTATCATTTGAATAATTTGGATTTTAGAGGTTGCTCTCCTCACATATTTCCAAAACCTTTTTCCAAATGTTCAAGACAACTATCAAAGATATCTCCATAAATAGAGAAATTATCAATGAAGATTTTAAGAAATTGTTCCATCATGTCACTGAATATACTCATTATATAATGCTAAAATATGGTTAAAGCAATACATAGCCAAAAAGGCATTCTCTTATAAACAAAAAGTTCTTAAAGAACATGTAAACATGGTCGTCACTTAATCTTTTGGGCAATATCAATTTGATTATATCTTGAATGTTGATCAATAAAACAATCAAATACTTTGTTTTCCACTCTTTCTAACACTTGATCAAAGAATGAGAGTGAGAAGTGGTCTTTCCTTGTCATTGTGCTATTTTCTATAGTCTATACACATACATCACCTCGTTTGAATTCTGGTGGGTACAAACTCACTATGTTCATTTTTAATCATAGTGACTCTAGATTTTTTTTTTTTGACAACTTGAGTTGAACTAACCCATTTTGAATATGAGAGAGGGTATATAATCCCAACATCTAACAATTATAAAATTTTTTCCGTGACTACCTCTTTGATGTTAGGGTTCAGTTGTCGGTGCATTTGTTCTATTGATTTTGCATCATTTCAAGATAAATTCTATGGGAACAAACCATTGGGCTACTTTTAGGAATGTCAATGATAGTCCATCCCAAAACTCTTATATTTAGACACAGTTTTCAATAATTTTCAATAGAAGAAATTACGATAGGCTAGGTCTTATTCTCACCCAAAAAGGCAAACTTCAATGAATCTAGCAAGGGCTTCATTTTAGGACTCGGTGACTTTATTTCTAATGACTTGGGCTTGACAAGTGACCGCTCTAAAGTTTTGATAGATGAGGTCCACTGATCCACTGCCATCGTGGGATCATGGCCTAGCTTAGTCGTTGTCCCATACCATTAGAGTTAAAATCAGGCATGTTATCTTGGCAAAGGGTATGTTTGAGCGTGTCCCCTATTGACTCTTTCTCAAAATGGGTTTGAATGATCATATTGATAAGGTCCTCTCTTTTAAGGGCATTTTTGCTCGCTTGAATACTTCGCATGGAAGACGTTCATTTTTGTTGTCATGTTACCAAATGAAAGTTTTATTAGATCATTACTATAATTAATTAAAGCATTTTAAATGGCTAAAAATGGTTTTCCAAAAATAATAGGGATTTGAGAACTTAGATCAGTGACATGTTGAGTTTCTAGTACTATAAAGTCTATAGAAAAATAAAATTAATTAACAATGATTGAGACATACTCAGCTATCCCTCAAAGAACCTAAATTGACCTGTTTGCTAATTGGAGTATACTTCCAGTAGGCTTGAATTCTCTTTAGTCCAACTGTTGATAAACTGTGTATAACTGACGGTTAATGTTGGCATCCAAATCTAATAATGCTTGCTCAACTTGGTGGTTTCCAATGATGCATGAAATTGTGGGGCTACTAGGATCCTTAAATTTTGGGGAGGTCTTGAGCTGTAAGATGGAACTCACCTACTTAGGAAGAAGTGCCCTTTCTTTTACACTTAGTTTCCTCCTCCTTGTACAAATCCTCTAGAAGCTTGACATATGAAGGGATCTGATTTAACTTCCTTATAAAACTCAAAAATTTCAAAATTATTTAGATTAGTTCTCCGTTTATTATGATGGCTTGGGAATAGGCTTTATGAACAAATTCTCTTTTCTTTCCCTTAGAAAAACTAGGCACATTCCTCACAATTTCTTTCGAAATTTTCATTATATTTTCTACACCTGTTTCTACTGTGCTAGGAGTTTCTACCATTTCATTAATTTTATAATTTTTATAATTAGTGGGCATATCTATGACTTATTTGTTGTTTAACGTAGTGATCACTTGGATTCACTCTTTGCTTTGCCTGGTAGCTGATTCCTCACCTTACTGCATTTGACCTTGGGGTTTAGGTTTTAGATGCGCAGAAAATTTAGCATTTTCTTAGACAGTGAGAGCTTGGGTTAACTGTGTGGGTTAACTGTGTGAGGCTGTTTTTTTTTTTTCAGTCGTCTAATGCCCTTGTGTGTTGGACATTGATGTTATGCGAGTCCAGTTTGCTATTGTATAATATGCTGTAAGGTATCTTTGATAGACCTTTGATAGATCTGGTATTGGGGAGGCGGTGCATGATTGTGCAAAAGGGCCGGAGATTTCTCATTTCTCAAACTAAAGTTGGGGTGATTTTTCCATCCTAGATTATAATTGTTAGAGCTGGGATTTCTAACCTACAAAGGACCTTAATAGGCTTTCTAAAAGCCGAGGGTTTTCTTAAAGTATAGGTATAGTGAGATAATCACTAGTTTTATGTGACTAATTTTTACAGATATTATAAAGTTTTGATACTTCATAAGGTAAAACACTGACATTTTTCCTTTCCAGAGCCTCCCACTTTTTAGTTTAAAGTGGAAAGTTTTGTTTATATATCATCTAATTTTTCTAAGATAAAATTTGCTCCTAAACTCAGCTATCCTAGGCTTATTATTTAGTGGGTCTCTGGTGTCCCAAATCTAGGTATTCTCGACAAGAGTCTCAAAATATTCAAAGACTTCATTGGGGCACTTTTTCAAAAACTCTCCATTAAACATGATTACTATAAATTAATGCATTTGAAATGGTAAAGAATAATAAAAAAAAGCTTATAATCTGCCAAATTTCAAAGCTATGATTGGCTAGGAAGTAAGAAGATCTTTAAATCCTTCTCAACATTTGTAAAAAGTCTCATTAGACTTCGGTGAAAAGTTTATAATTTGGCAATGCAGTGTTTGTGCTTTGTGCGGGAAAAAAAACTCTTTTTAAACTCTTGTTCATGGAAAAACACTTTTTTAGAAGCCCTCGTTGCAGCTTATGTGGAGGTTGATCTCAATCTTAATGAATTTGTTAGGGTTATTTTTATAATTGACATATTCCGTTACCCTATATAATTATGTGTCGATATCATATTATACTTTGTCGAAATATTGCGTCAACATGTTTTCGTAACTATCCGTTCCAACTCCCAGGAGTATCGCGGTTGCTGTGAACTCTCCACCCGCTTGAGCTCGAGTTCGAAATCCCAAAGCCTTGCACTCGCCGTGAGCTCTCCACTCACTCGAGTCCAAAATCTCGAAGCCCTGCGCTCTAACGCAGCTCGAGCGCAAATTCTAGAAATCCCCCGCTCACTGCTCACCTCCTTCCCGCTCGAGCGCCGCAGCAACGGGCAGATTTTTTTGAATGCGTTTTTCAAGCATTCTATAAATATGCTCCTTATTTTCAATTGCACCAATCTGAATTGCTGCATTTTGGAGCACCCCTCTTGAGAGAAATTTTTCTCTTACTTCATTATTCTTGCTCAAATTGAGAAAATCAAAATTACATCATCATGCTTCATATTCTAACGGTTTTTCTCACCATTTCTCTTTACTATTTTATTCTCCTACTTGATAACCTTCGTGACGACGTTGGTAGTATGGACATTGGGTTCCGGTGGTGTTCGGCAATTCAGGTGGCCAAAGAGAGATGATTGACGTGAAGATCGGAAGGTGTTCAGTTTTGTTACCGCGTGCAAATCCAATGAGTTCATTAGTAGGGATCACAAGATTGGAGTAAGTCGGTTAGATTAGGGTATTGTTACCATCCGATCTGTAAGTTGATTTTTATAGTGTATTTCTTCCCTAACCGTTGAAATCCGAAGGATTTTTTTCGATTATCGTAGATATCGAATTTTTTCTTTGTTACAAAAAATTATCTTTT
>JAODPA010105593.1:0-20432 GCA_025585075.1 Nepenthes mirabilis
GTATATTATAGTATACCTTAATATATTATAATAGTAATCAAAGTTTGAACCTATCAATGGATGAAAGTGATGTTTTTCCCCATCTACAACAATGTATATACGATAGCCCATCTATGGGTATTAAATAGTAGCGTGAGGCCTTTAATTGTGTAAAAATAAATATAATCTGAGTTTTAATTATCCGCTCCTTAGTCAGTAAGGTCCCACTAGCTCTTAGTCCACAAGAATTGCATGATTTTGTATGGCAAGATTGATTTAGAATCGAAAAAGAAAATTTGGAAGCTGTGCATAATTTTTATGAAAATCTACACCATTACATCTAAATTTGATATGTTGTCCTTCTAGTATGTATTTATGCAAAATGTATGTTTAATTATGAACTTATATATATTATTGAATTTTTGGCTCACTCGTATTTTATTTTTCGCTAACCCCTTTCAAAATAACAATTCGAACACTTGTAAGATGAAAAGTATTAAAGGAGAGATATCCATAGAAATTAGGAATAGGAATGGTGGTTAAATGATGATGTATTTAGTTTCCAATTAATAACTTATATGATTTGAACTATGATTTGTAATTAAATGAATGGATATTAGTTTATCCAATATCAGCCTATAGTGGATGTAATTTATAACTTTTAGATCAGACATAACTCCTTACATATACTCTGGCTTTATCGTATGGTCGGTATTTTAGCCAACTTGTTGAGGTGGCATTTCGGATCTTGTGGTCAGATTATATTATTTATACTTTGGGCCAGTCGAGGTATTGACATGAAGCTCATATCGACAATTTATTTTTGGGTTGATTAGTTGTTCATGAATAATCTCGCTAATTATAAATATTAAAATTGGGTTTTGGGATGTAACAGAAATAAACAGAAACAACTTTGACTTTAAATAGTACTTGAAGACACTTGACATATAAGATAATAATAAGAATTATCTATTAACATAATTAAATTAGAATCAAATATAATCAAGAACTTAAGTATAAATACTACTATTTACAAACTTGCCATGACTCAGACCAATAATTTGAACATAACAATAAAGTATTATGACAACCCTTATAATTTAGCAACCCGATCCTATCATCATTTGGCTCTAAGTATCAATCACTACATAGACCTACTTAACAATCTAGAATCATGCAATCAACAATATTTCTAGAAATCTATTCAAATTCTCTAACTTATTTTAAGTTTTTCCTTTGAAAATAATTGCTACAAATAATGGATTTTTCCATGTTATCCAATAACAATGCTAAGACTCTAAGGAAATCACAATTGTAGCTAACTCCAGTTCATATGTTGGCGACAATTTATTCGATCTTAACTTACTAAACTCATAAAATAATTTCTTAAAGTAATAATAGAATTCAACCTAATAATTTTTCACACAAAATGTCATTAACTTTTTCCAACTATTCTAAAACAACTGCCAAGACCTATAAAACTCCATATTTGTGAAACAATCCTCAAATATTCCTCCTACTCTGACGTACCCTCGGAGGAAACCTAATTGTTATTGACAAACATCACAATGCATATGAATGCCTAATTCATCAACCTAAGAATGTCCTCAATGCATCGTACTTGTGCTTTGCTCCAAACAATGATTCTAAAGTGTTATAGTCCTTTATCTACTACTAATGATCCTTGATTGTATGTCGATCTTCAAATATATTTGTGCTCCTTCCGCTGTTTTCAAGTCCTCAATAGTGAACGCTTATCTTTAATTATGCCACATTCAATTCACAATAGCTGACTCAAAGTCATACGAAGTCATTCCTCAACTTCACGAATAGTCCTGGAATTCTTCCATTGTGTCATGATAGGCTTGATGAAGTCAAATCTAATCACTCCTAATCCACAACTTCAACTCTTACTCTACCGATGCCATGCAAAAAGGGGTCTTAGAAAAAATGATGCAATCCTTAGAGTTAACTCGACATATAAGTTAATCCCCTGCTCGATACTAGTCCTGGCAACTCGTTTGAGACGCATCTAAAAACTTTCAAATTGATAGGGATGTCCTCAATCATTGCCTCCTCCAGTTCTACCTTCCTTCTCCTAGAAATCAAGGAAAAGTAATTTTCACCGATTGGAAAGGACACCATCAATGTTGAGTCCAAAGGCCTCAGAAAAACCTCTAAGTGGGGCACCAAGCAAGGAAAATGCAAGCGAATATGTTGAATCGAAATTCAAGAATACTAATCTTATAATAGACTCAGGTGTGGATGAAACCTTCAACGTAGAAAACAAAATCTGTGCCATTTGATCACAAAAAATGAAATGTCTTCCAAGGCTCTGCATGTAACAGAATGAGTCCTTATCTTTAAAGGACCTTCCGTTAATATTATGCTAACTAATGCCCCATATTTCATGGATTTAATTCTATAGAAAATTGGGTAAAACTCCATCTAAAAACGGGCTAAAACCATACAAATAACCTAAATAAACACAACTTGCGGAAGACATACATAGACAATCCTCAAAATTAAATTCACTAACATCTACAACACATTCACAAGATTAACAAACGCCATATATATACAACCATGGCTCTAAGTCAACATTCCCATCATTACATCAAATTGAGATCAGAGATGCCGTCTAGGATCAATATAAATCCAAAAATTTAGATAGCGGAAGCAGAACTATATCCACAATATAAACTTGCGGAAGCATAAATACTGTTCCAACAAACAAGCTAAGACCATAAATATACAATTTTCATTCATGAGTTAGTTATTTACATTCAAACTTTCAAAACTCCCAATGTCTTTAACAGGTCTTGATGCTTCAAAAATCTTCTTCGTTAGGCTTTATGTATTCTTTCTCATCTAGAATCATCTTTATAGTCTCATCTAAAAGGTGAAAAAAATAGCAAGAGTGAGTCAAAATTCAATAAGGTACCTTAAAACATGTAAGTGAAATATTTTTCTGCAGAACATAAGTATAATAAAGTAGAAACTATGGGAATATCTGAAGAACAGAGACGACCATGGAAACGGGAAGAAAGCATAAAACATGTATCGAAAGTTTGTAAATTAGTCTCAAATCTCACTTGTTCTTCAAAATTCTAGTTCGTTATTCCAGGGACCCAACTAGTATTCCTTACTAATCAAGAGGACGAATAATCGATGATAGATTGTATTCAATTCACACAATCAAAGGTCAAAGGTTCGATAACATCTATTTCCATTTCATTTCACTCATGATTCAAAGGTTTGATAGTTTCTGCGCTCTAATTACGTCCCGAGGAGGAGCGGACCACGTATCGCTCTATGAACAGAATTATTCTCGATTACCACTATAAAATTTTAAGACATACTGGATAACATTATCTAATTGTATGATAGTTCTAGGACTGATTTTTACCAATTTAACTTAACTTAATACATTTACTCATAATTTCATAGTCAAAATTCATTATATCTCAAGGTCAAATCCAAATTCATGCAATCAATCTTTCAGACAATTTCAGAGGGCCTCCATAATTCAATAACATAGTTCCATGCAAAGTTTCCAGATACAAATCATCTAATAAACTGTAACAAAGCACAATATGATATTTAAATCTTAAAATTCCAAGTTTCCAAACATAAATTTCCAAAATTTTGTTCTAGGGTTTAATGTGAATCGTCTGAACATAAATCGAACACAAAACGTGAGCCAAATCACGAAATCAGAGTCATAAGTTACAATATATATAAATAAATATGAAGTTTAAACTAAAAGTTATGAGATTTATGCATTTCTCTTAACAAATCTTAAAGAGCAAGTAATTCAAAGGATAAATGGCAAAATAGAAATATTCAAAAGCGATGAAAATGAAAAACAAGGTCCGAGGTACACTTGCCTCTGCTTAATTTATTGTTTTTCTTACTCTTATCAGGTTGGAAGTGACAAAGAATCCCTTTTCTTTCCTCTTTTCCCTCTCTCCTTCCTTTTCCTCTTCTCTTGCTGTTCTGCATTACCTCCCTCCTTTTTTTCTCTCTCTCTCTCCCTTTTATAAATGAAGCCCGAAATCGGTGGAAGTTTCTAGATCGCGCTTGAGTGCTGCTCGAGCGTGCGTTGAGCGCCAAGATACAACCAAGGATCGCACTCGAGCACTCGTCGAGTGCCCTTCAGGCGATCAATTCTGTTTTTCGCACCTGAGCGGCGCCTCGGGCGTATTTTGGGCACATACATTCTATTAAATACGCTCGAGTGGCGCCTCGGGCACGCCTCCGGCGCAGAGGCCCTGGAGCCAGTTTTTGCTTCTGAAATAAATTCTCCTCATGTTTCCTTAATCCATTTATCCTAAATTTAATTATATTGATTTAATGATTATAAATTACTATGTTTTGGAACCTGGGTCATTACACTCTCCCCACTTATAGAAATTTCATCCTTAAAATTAACAAACCTTGGAGAAACCTTCTTGACATTCCTAAGTCACTTTCCTCATTAAAGGATTTCCTAGAAAACCCTAAACATTCAAATTGTCCTAATCCTCAGGGAGCTAATTTCATCAAGTTTGGAAGTAACTCAATGTATTGATTACTTCTTCACTCTAGTTCAACACCTTAAGCAGGAAGAATTTTCTTACTTCAATTGACATTAAGCCTCAAAATAATTAGCTCATTTGGTCCTTAAATTTAACCTTAATATGGATTTACCACACTTGTGTTACGTAATTTTGATTAATCATCTAACTATAAGTCATCCGGTTACAATTCACCACCACATCTGATTTAACTTAACACCCAAAATTTTCTGATTAAGTTTTAGCTAAGAATATGGCACAAACCTCAAATTGCAAACAAATCTCAAAAACAATATACTTTGTCTCCTCCTTATTTCTTTGGTATGTTATCAAATCGACATTTTTCTAAAAGACACAATCCATATGAAACACTTAGATTACATGGAAGTCATATTTAGAACAAATTTCAGGATAGCCATATCATGCAAATAATTCTTACAAATCCTCAATTTACAGCCATATTAAAAACTACAATTGTAATCAATCACCCAAGAATTCAATATGACTTTAGGCCATCACCTAATTTCTAAAAACCCAATTGTTTAGCAACCTTAGGATCTTGCTGGCATACGAATGCGCCAACTAATTCATTCCTAATGTGTCCTCCATAATTACAAGGAGTGGATCTCCAAAATTGTCCAAGAAGACTTCTCATTTCACGATTATCCTTAATGTTTCAAATAGAATTTCCTTCCAGAATCAGAAATAAGTAGTCCGTGTGGAGTATCGAAGGCATATTAAACCTGAAGACTTCCCAACGTTAATTGTCAGCACTAATATTCGCTTTCCTTAATGACATAACTATTTTGGCCTTTAATATCATTAGGCAAAAGTTATCTCTAAGGGCATTACTTACAAGTTTTCAAAATAGAGACTTTAATTTCTAACTCCGACCTACGATGGAATAACTCTAACTATGGACTTCTCTTTCACTCAGTCTAAGGACAACCGTCCACACACAAATAGGAAACATAGTCCTAAATTTTTCTCAAACACGTCTCATTACATATTTCATACGTCACCTCAAACCTCTAGAATCATTGGACAATCTATTCTCATAAACAACACCTATAATTTCTCAAGGTAAGGATTTCATCGACTAATTCTGACTATGGGCAAAACAATTTTAAATCATAAGCTCCTCCCCTACTTAATCTGAGGGTAGCCATCTATTGTTGTACAAAATAACAAAACCCTAATCTTGTTCAAAAGTACTACAATCTATGTTGACTTACTAGGCCCATCAATAAATCTTTACTTCCCAAAAGTTCAAAGGTATTCTCAAAACTTTCATTGCCAGATTCCTTAATGACCACCTACCGCTAATTAGACTCAACGCTTAATTTGGATTTGATCTACTTTGCCTTTTATTCAGAATTCATAACCTGATTACAGGGCATCATATCCTCTCGATACAATTCACACCAATATCCTCGAGCGCCAATTCAAGTTCCGAAAGGATCGGCTTAACCCAAAAATCGACTCCAAATCAACAATCCTACTTATCTGCTATACTGACCAAATAAATCAAATATCCCTTCTTCCAACCATACACAACTGATTATTTTTCTCAATTAGGCATTTGGTTAGCAGTTATTTAAAATCTACAAAATCCACAAAAGAACACATAGATACAATTACTGAATAATTCTAGAATTCTCAAGGTGATGGGGACGTATCATGCAAATTATGAAATTTTTTTTAAAAAATCCATAACTTCCAAATCAATTAAAACAAAAATAAAAATTTCATAAATAAGAAATACCTCCATCTACTTTCGAGGGTGTCTCAGGGCCTCATACCGTCACCGCAAACGCTTTAGCCGCCATAGTTGGCTTTTTTGCTTCCGACCTCTTAGATAGTGGATAGTCTTTCATCAAGTGACCTGGCTGCCCACAATTATAACATGCTATCATTGCTTTATAATAGGGCTTCTCTATATGCTTTTTTCCACAATAAACACAATCAACAGATGATGCTTGAGTGCTAGTCGCCGATAGAACTTCTTTTTTTTTTCTTTTTTTTTTGATAAGCAAGTCAATTGTATTAAAAAAGAAAAATTATACAACCTATGATTTAATTCCAAGTGTTTTTTCAACTTGGAATTTAGTCATAGATACGGTGGCATTTGCCAATCACCCAAAAAATGACAAAAGAGTCCTACAAAAGGACATAAATCATCGAAAGAAAGCCAGCACAGTTTTACAAAAGGCAAAGAAAATTGTAAACGAGATCAGCTGCACCCAATCCTCATCGGTCCAGCAAGAGAACCCAACATGCAACTACACTGCCAGCATCAGGAACTAGCATCAGATCATCACTTTCCTCCAAGCGACTTATGAGGGTGGCAGCAAAGGAAATCCAAATAGCATCAGCACACATGCACAGCCCAGGTACTCGACAGATAGGATACCAAGAAAACAGCAATGATTAGGCGCCCACACAGCAGGGCTCATACTTTCACAAGATGTCACCGATAGAACTTCAATAATGTTCTTCCCTATATCTATTGTCTTCGCCTTCTTAGGCAGTCCTGATGGTTCTATATTTGCTCCCGTACTATAACTTATTCAACTAGCCACCCTCTTAGTAAAGAACCTTTGAGTTTCCAACTCTCTTTCAAATATTAGGGCTTGATTCAAAATATCCGCATACGTTTGGAGCTTCTGAGTCACCAATTGCCTCTTAATTTTGCCCCTCGTCCCTGCTGAAACTTCTTGTCCTTTCTCAATTAATCTTCAACAATATACGGGGCATACTTGGATAATATGGTGAACTTTGCATCATATTCTGCTACAATTTGATTCCCCCACCTAAACCGCATAAATTCTTACTCTTTCTGATCCTGAAGATTGGAAGGAAAATACTTTTCTATAGAAACCTCTTCAAATATTTCCCAAATAATCTCATCATCAAGCACACATAACGCCCTCTTTTTCATAACCCACCAGCTATCAGCTTTACTTTCTAATTTATATACCATAAAAATAACCTTTTCTCGATCAGAGTATTAAATCACCACAAGATCTTCTTCATCCTCCTAAGCCAAATATCTGCTTTCACCAGATCCAGCTTACCCAAAAATTCAGGTGCTTTCTCCACCGTAAACTTATCATAAGTTGTCGGGGCCGAATTTACTGAAACTGGCTCGGGTGCAGGGACCGAATTCATGTGACGCTGCTCCATTGATTCGATAATATTCGTCAGTCTCCCCAACAAGTTTATATATTCAGCTTCTCGGTCCGAGGGTATATTTGTACCTCCACGATCATTTCTTCTACCCCTTCTGCTTGCCATTTATAGCCTATGACCAATAACATTGTAATATTAATAAACCTCAAGATATCAGATTAAAAGGAGGGCTAAAATTAATCAATGCAATCCAACAGAAATTCTAAGGTCAGCATTTCATTTAATCCTATCTATCCCTATCTTACCTTAGTCTTAGAACAAATTAACCTGAACCTAGAACCCAAACTGATTAGCCTAGATGAGACCCGGTGCATCTAGGCTAGGCTAGGAGATGAAGCACCGTGCTTGTTGGTCGTGTCAGATATCCTTGCTCTGGATGCTAACAAGAGGGGGAGGACATCTGACACTAAAGTGTTTGATGTTGTGGCTCCTATGGTTCTAACACCCAAGCAACATCCACCATCAAACCTGGGGTTTTTGGCACTGCAACCTGGCAAGGTAGATGATACGTAGATGTTGGGGATTGATGTTGTGTCAAAGGATAAACCTGCCCATGTTCTCCCTGCCAGTTTATTGTCTTCACAGGATGATTAGCATGCCAATGAAGAACCCAAGGAGGGTGTGGTGGCTATTGAGAATTCCACAGATGTTGTTGATCATGGGGTTATGGATAATGTAGTCCTACCCCTGAATGTTGTAAAGGTAGGTGTGGAGCACCTTGGTTTGCCAGTGCAGCTTAACCAAGCTCAGATTGGTTCTTCCTACCGTGTGTGGACGATGATCATCAGGTAGGAGACCAAGGATCCTGCTCCATTGACAAGCTGATTAGGAACATTGAAAAGATTCGAAAGAAGTTTCAAGAATCTAGAGCAAGAGTCCATGAGGTCTCTTATTTCCCAGGGTCATGGCAATCCCATCTCGGTGGCTCTATCCTAGAGCAAAATCAAGCTGAGGTACCTGGGGTCTCAATCACGAATGATCCAATAAGGTTCGGACCTGATACTCCTTCCCCCCTCCCAGCTGACGGCATGTCATCCTCTACTGGATGCGGAGGACCTCACACTCAATCTCTCCTTAAAAAGACAAAGAGGTGTAAAAAGAAACGTTCTCCTTCTACTCTATGACTGAGATTGTTTCTTTTGGTTGCTGCTATGTGTGTTGTGGGATGTTCTTTGCTTAGCTATTCTGGTGTATGCAATGGGACGAGATGCTTTTGACCGAGATCTATGCAAAGAGCTGGGAAGGATAATCTGAGCCTTCTGGTTTTTGTCGTGATGTCTGCAATGAGCCGACGAATCAAGTATGGATGTTGCCATGGGAATGTATCTCACTAATATTCAGCTTGCTCCATGAATTTTGCTGCTGTATATACTATAGAATTCTTGAGTTTGCAGATGTATGATGCATTCTACCCGAGGTGTGCTTTTGCCACATTTAGCCCGGGATGAGGTGTGCAAATGACTGCGGCTCCTTTTTTCGAGTTGCATTTGGCCGAGATATCTGCTTTGGCAGGGATGTCTGCAAAATGACAGGCGAGATATCTGCTTTGGCCGAGATATCCGAGTTGTTTTCTTCTTCTAACCGAGGTAAGTATGACCGAGATGAGGTGTGCATGTGACTACAGCCTTGATCATGTATTCGGCAGTTTGGAGATATTTGCTTTCGACCGAGCGGCAAATGTCTGAGATGCAAACAACTGCGATGCAAATGCCCGAGATGCATATGGATCTCTTTTTGGCCGATTACTCTGGCACATCACTGGGTTGGGGTTTTTTTGTATTGGATTTGGATCTGCTATTTTGACTTGCTTGATAGAGGGCTTTAGTAGATGTAACATTTTTCAATTTATCTTTATCTGGTTTCGTTATATGTTTCACGGTTCTTGGGGGTTGCCGCTGCGTTTTTGTTCTAAATCCAAGTCGGCAAATCACTTGGAGATAAAATACTGATTTTGTACTTTTTCTTTTTCATTTATAAAAATTACTTACCATAAAAAAAACTGATTAGCCTAGGCTTGGGATCAATATCAATCAACTTAATTACTAAGTCCTAACTCAAGTCAATTTCCAACTTATACAAACTAGAACGCCTAGGATTTCAAAACCTAACTTATCCATTCTAAACCTTTGTCTATTTATTCGATCAGTCCTAATCGATCTTAAGTTTTCGCATACGATTCAAATCAATCCTAAGGCATCTCCTTTCTCTTATACCATTTGTAACAGAATGGGTTCTTATCTTTAAAGGACTTTTCATTAATATTATGCTAACTAATGCCCCATATTTCATGGATTTAATTCTACAGAATATTGGGCAGAGCTCCCTCTAAAAATGGGCTAAAACCATACAAACAGCTTAAATAAACACAACCTGTGCAAGATATATATATATAGACAATCCTCAAAATTAAATTCACTGCACATCTACAACACATTCACATGATCAACAAACGCCATATATATACAACTATGGCTCTAAGTCAACATTCTCATCATTGTATCAAATTCAGATAAGAGATACCGTCTATGACCTATATAAATCAAAAAATCAGATAGCGGAAACAGAACTATATCCATAATATAAACCCATGGAAGCATAAATACTGTTCCAACAAACATGTTAAGACCATAAATATACAATTTCCATCCATGAGTTAGTTATTTACATTCAAACTTTCAAAAGTCCCAATGTCTTTAACAGATCTTAATGCTCCAAAAATTTTCTTCACTAGGCTTTATCTATTCTTTCTCGTTCGGAATCATCTCTACAGTCTCATCTGAAAGGTGGGAAAAATAGCAAGAGTGAGACGAAACCCAACAAGGCACCTTAAAACATGCAAATAAAATATTGAAACCATGGGAATAACAGAACATAAGTACAATAAAGTAGAAACCATGGGAATATCTGAAGAACAGAGACGGCCATGGAAACCGGAAGAAAGCATAAAGCATGTATTGAAAGTTCATAAATCAGTTTCAAATCTCACTTGTTCTTTAAAATTTTAGTTCGTTATTTCAGGGACCCAATTAGTATTCCCTACTAACCGATGGGGCAAATAGTCGAGAATAAATTATATTCAATCCACACAATCAAATGCCAAAGGTTCTATAACATTTATTTTCATTTCATTTCACTCATGGTTCAAAGGTTCAAAGGCTTGATAGTCTCTACCCTCTGATTACGTCCCAAGAAGGGGTGGACCACGTATCACTCTATGGATGGAGTTATCCTCGATTATCACCATAAAGTTATGTCGGAGAACCTTATCTAACTGTATGATAGTTCTAGGTCCAATTTTCTTATCAATTTAACTTAACTTAATGCATTTGTGCATAATTTCATAGTCAAAATTCATCACATCTCAAGGCCAAGTCCAAATTCATACAATCAATCTTTCAGACAATTTCAGAGGGCCTCCATAATTTGATAACACAGTCCCATGCAAAGTTTTCAGATACAAATCATCAAATAAACTATAACAAAGCACCAATTGATATTTAAATCTCAAAAGTTCAAGTTTCGAAACATAAATTTTCAAAATTTCGTTCTAGGGTTTGATGTGAATCTTCCGGACATAAATTGAACATAAAACGTGAGCTAAATCACAAAATCGGAGTTATAAGTCATAATATATATAAATAAACATGAAGTTTAAACCAAAAGTCATGAGATTCATACATTTCTTTTAACAAATCTTAGAGAGCAAGTGATTCAAAGCATAAATGGCAAAATAGAAATATTCAAAAGCGATAAAAATAGAAAACAAGGTCCAATGTACACTTACCTCTGCCTGATTCATTGTTTTCCTTACTCTGATTGGGTTGAAAGTCGTGAAAAATCCCTTTTCTTTCCGCTTTTCCCCCCCTCTCCTTCCTTTCCTCTTCTCCAGTTGTTCTGTGTTGCCTCCCCCTTTTTTCTTTCTCTCTCTCCCTTTTATAAACGAAATTCGAAGTCGGTGAGAGTTTTTAGACCGCGCTCAAACGTTTGTCGAGCGCTCCTCAAGGGGTCGATTCTATTTTTCGCGCCTGGGTGGCGCCTCGGGCATGCTTCTTGTGCACGCATTCTGTTAAATATGCCCGGGTGGTGCCTCGGGCGTAGAGGCCCTAGAGCCAGTTTTCGCTTTCGAAATAAATTTTCTCCTCATGTTTTCTTAATCCATTTTTCCTAAACTTAATTATATTAACTTAATGACTATGAATTACTATGTTTTAGAACCTGGGTCATTACACTATAGCTAATGCAGATCAATTTGAGCTAAGACTTCCTTCCTCAGCATACGACAATGCTTGGGAAATGTCCTAGTTTGCCACAAATAAAATACAGCTTAGGGCCCTCCTGGCCCACCAAAGATGCTACTGAAGTAGCTATAAGTGATAGTGCTTTGCAATCTTTGGTTATGTGGCCTATCTTCTTACATTTGAAGCAACGTCACAAATCATGGAACGCACTAGTCTTATGTCACTTGTTCGGTGTGAACTACGATGGTCCAATCCTAAAGTCTATAGTGGTCAGTTATGGTTTTCCTCTTATCCCAAGTGTCTAAACAGTAGAAGTTGGGGCACTCATCACTTGATGTCCACAGCTCAAAGCGCTAATGACCTAGTCTATGAGCTAAGATGCCAATTACAATGCTCCCAAAATTTTAGCCATTTCAACATGGGTGCCATCAGGAGCATCGAACAAATCTTTAGCATTCATCTTCAGTTGCCCTGACATCCTACAAAAACAAAAGAGACTTAACAACTTGTCTATTCTAATTTTATAACTTATCCCTGTACTCTCGATAAAGAATACCCACCTATCCTAAGTTCAAAAATATATCATAAATTCCGTATCCTAAAATAACCAAATATATTCTAAGTGCACCTACCAGTTAGCAAATCTCAATATTCCTTGAATATTTTCAATTCCTAAATCTTTAAGAGTTTTTTTCATAGAACCTTATTGATTTAATATTATAACTATGGCAACCTAAATGCAAATTATCTAACCCAACTCGAATAACACTCAAATCAAATAATCATCATAAGCCCCCATCACGAATAAAAATATCTTAGAAATAAACATCCACAACAAAATTTCAACTCCTTACAAATACTGAGGAGAAATAAAACAATCTGATTACATTAATAAAATCCAATGGTCGTAACCCCAAAAATAATATCCATACTAACTAGAAAGTAAAACCTCTCCAACACTCAACATAAACCTTAGGGATCCCCTCTAGCTAATAATGCCACATTAAATATACAATCCTCTGCTAACACTATGAACTTAGCTCTAATCTAGAGCCAATAAAAGTGAAAGGGTAAACTAACGCTTAACAAGTTATACAATCAATAATATATCATTATCAATAACCATCTTGGATAAACAATATTAAGGTATACAAAAATGATAATAATAACAAAAAATTGACAATAATTTTTATCTGGGACTATACAACTCATTAACCATGAGTCAACCACAAACAAAAAGGTCACTAATTAAAAGGTTCCACCAAACTCGAACATCATGAAGACATCTAGGATTTCCCCAAATTTCGGATATCAATAATATATAGGTTCCACCAAACTTATTTCAACAAAAATCTCAATAATACTAAGATATTGTAGCAATCTCATCAGATTTGATCCTATCACTGTAAACCAAATGCCGCATTTATCCATACCAACAACTGGACTAATAACACGAGTTAACCAACACTCATAAATTTAATATACAATCAAATCTATGATCTCTCAAGGCTTTACCACTGCTGGTGAGCAAACATCTTGCACACATGTATTTCTCTCCTCCCACACAAGGTATAGAATCATGATGCTGGAATCCTCTCCACTCACACAGGGTATAGAAATCATGATATTCGAATCCTCTACGACGACACAGGGTATTGGAATCGAAATGCTTGAATCCTATCCACTCTCACAAAGTATAAGAATCGAAACTGCATGTCCAACCTAGCATCCCTTGCTGTGATATCCCTAATATCACTCCATACAATAATTACATGACTATAAACATCTATCCACAAAGTAATAGACCATAATCTAGTAAGACATAGATGGCTGTAAACTATTATACGGTTTCTTAGGTTCTATATTCATTGAAACCGTATTGTTTTCATACAATATCATTTATCCAATCATGGATACCATGAAATCCACACATGCGACCAAAAATAATGCAAAGGAAACTATCACCAAGAAGGAAAAGCAAGATGCGATGAATATACTAAGTATTTGACTCATGACACTCTACTAGGCTTACTATGGCCCACTACATCACATCATCCATAAGATGACATCACTTAGACATCACACCTAAAGTCTTATTCAAAAGCTCAATCAGATCCCCAAGCATTCGAGCACCCGCTTGCTCGCTACCTCTCACGCCAACTCGCTAGACTTTACCGAACAATATTGAAACCTACCATTCCATTAATTCTACTGTTAATTTCATAAATAGATAAAATACGCACTCTATTTTATCACCGTCAAATGAAACTCACTAAATACTATCAATATCTTGAAAACAGACCTAGTGCTCAAGCATGGGTCAAACGCACTCACAGTATCGCAAAACAAAAAGGTTTTTCAGCTATGATTCATCCATAAGATCATAAATATACAACAACATTTAAACATATAATTAAAGCTCAACCACCTACAACTGAACACAGTGAAATTATGTTAATAAACCCTAACAAATTTGGTGCACAAGCGTCGCCCCGGCGCCGATTAGATGCCACTACTCAACAGCTCCAAACATGGTAGATCTAGCATTATAATCAAACAATAATACACTAAAGCTGCATGTAACATTAAATCATATCTTCACATAACCATAACAACTGAAATACTCATCAAATATGTCAATCTAAACCAAAAACAACAGCTGTAACAAATCTGGCTACATCAGAGTCTGGCGATCGAGTCCCATTCCATGGTAGTCAACCGTCAACCACATCAACAAGAGAACCGAAAGATCTACATGCTCAAATCCAATAACAAGGCTTCCATATTATGCAAAATACTAAATTATGCAATTATGTATCCATTATAACAGAAAATACACCACCAAAACCACCAATCCAAGCATTAAGTAGTAACTCACTATGATATGTGCTCCATGGGCGATGCATGGAGATTGGTGAGGGAAGGGGAGTTCTGGTAGAGGAGAAGAAGAAATTACAGAGAGAATAAGAGCGCAAGGGAGAGAGAGCAGGAAGCATAGGACAGCAGAGAGGAGACGAAGGAAGGGATCGAGAGAGAAGGGAAAGGAAAAGCAGAGAGATGGAGACAGGGAGAGAGAAAATTAGTCGGAAAAAGAAATACTTCTCTATTCCTCTTCTCCAGCAGTGCTGGCTAAATACAATGATGTGAAGAGGGCAGTGTTGTATTGCACGTGTCCCAACAGACTAAACAAACTAGTAACAACTAAGGGAAAATAGAAAATGAAAAAATGGAAAAAAAATTAGAAAACTATAGACACGTATCATTGCCCTCCTCATCAAAAAAAAATATTCTCCTCAAGGTTGAAGATGATCTAAGTGAAGAGTTGCCACTGTGTTGGAAATTGGTAAGCTCCTAGCTGAGTTGTTGTCTAGTGTTCTCTATAATAGCTTTGATGGATTGAAGGGACTGCATGAAGGTGAGAAGTGGGCTGATAATCTTGGGTTGGAGCCCTCGGTTGTCTATTTCAATAGGTCCACATGGGCGATGGGCCGACTTGGTATGGCTATTGGAAAAAGAGGACCTGACCAGCTGATTTATGACTTCTTTTATGAGTTTCGTAATAGGACGATGCAATGGGATGTCTACAAGCACCTTTGTGATCTAAATTTTGGCACCCAAACTGAATAAACGAGAAACAGTAGAGGAACCGAACATATGAAACTTTGTAATAATCTCACTAGTCATGTTACACTCTACACTTCCCCAATTCATTTCCTGGACTAGCTATAGTAGCCATTTCTCGCTCAAAGTCCAATTTCTATAAAGGCCCAAAGGATGGTGGAGAATCACCAAGTGAGAAAGCCTGACCGCTTGGCCTAACAATACCAGTTCCAGAAATAACAACAGATGATGCACGCCCATGATACGCTATGGGAAGGTAAGACTAGTTTAGAGGAACTGGGTTTGCTTTGCCACGAAATATAGTCCCACAGTTTGTAGCATGATGAAGGGATGCAAAAAAGTCCGTGTAGTCCCCAATGTTAGTTGGAAGAAGCATCTCAACCTTGCTCATAGGAATCAGTGATTTCCCACTCAAATTTGTATTGTCACGCAATGTAGGCTCAGTAGATGACAATAGTTTTTGAATTGGTGCTCGAGTCATGCAAGCTACTCCAAGAGAAAAAGGTTGAAATCCAAAGTTTCCTGCGGCACTTAATGCTGCAACATCCTCAGAAAAATTTATTATAGCATCTGAATGCCCAAATGAAAGCCGACAACACTCTGCCTGTGGATATCATTCATGAGCTATAACTTTGGCATCACCTAGTTTTTCCAGAACTAGCATAAACTCCTTTAATATTGGTGGGGGTGAGAAAATCTGTATGGAGGACTTCTCTACTCATTGGCACCCAATCAGCCATTTCACGAGTCTGCTTGCCCCCTAATTCCTATCCCCAAGTGAGAATTTTTCCCTGCCAGGGGACAAACCCAACATAACAAGGCCCACAAGCAAACACAGCTCTTCTTACATAAACTGCACCAAATAATTCTATGTCATCTGGTCCAGAGCCTCGACTGGAAGAACAATGTGAGCCCAATGAGACTATCCTCGTAGCCGAACCATTACCTGAAGCTGCTGAGGAGCCCAAGGAAATCTTGGAACCAAACCAAGAACAGGGAATTGTGGAAGAGAAAGGAAATTTTTTGACAAAACTCAAATTTTTCTCAGATCCAAAATCAGTTTGAGCAGCATACTGCAGTAGCATACAAATTTTGATTGCGTCGAGGGACATCAAGTTGGCCATCTGAGAAAGATCTAGTCTGTCTTGTTCTTTTCTACTTGATTCCAACATTAAAAATTCACAAATCTTCTTTTCATGTCTTGCACATTGTTTAGCATTTTCAATAGTATGAAAAAAAATAGTCTACCTGAGTATCTTGCACATTGATAAGCACAAGAATCCTAACTAAAGAGTCAGCCTGATCTTGGAGGAGCATAAACCAAGAAGCCCATGCACCAACACTGATTTCTATGCAAAATCCTTCAGCACTAGACCACTCACTCAATTGCTCAGTGAACTGCTTAACTCCATGACTTGAACACTGATCTCCAATTCCTTCGTCTATACAGGCATTGGTAACACATCGGCATGTCCAACAACACGAGTGACCCTCCATGGTGACATCGAGCAGAGAATAAAGGCATTGGACTTCAACTGCTAGGTGTGCCTCATCACTACCGTTTCCTTGAAGAATAGTTTCACATACCTGGGATTTACGACCAACAGTAATACACTGACAGTAGAGGCAATACCAATTTCTATGGCCCCCTATTGCCTCTTGAGCCCCTGTCCAGTGGTAATGAGACTACCAAAATAAGGAAAAAGAATGTGCAACAGCCTCACCATTGCACCAACTAATTTTGTTCTTAGGTGGAGGAATTAAGTTCGTTTCTAAGAGCCAGAGTGGAATGAGGTGGAGAAATGCCAATGGAGAGTTCGGTTTAGTGGAAATGGTGATTTGTGCCCTCGTCTGAGGGGAGCAAGTTGCACTGGTCATTACACCTGAGAGTTGGAAGAAAGAATTGAACTTCCCAGAGAAGGCTTTAATAACTCTGCCAGCTTTGTTACTGCAAGACACCCCCCATTAAGGCTACATACGTCAGCCATTCACATCCTCGAGCACCAGAACCTACTGTGAACACTCTTGCATCCACAAATTTGGTCTACAACTTGGATTTAAAAATAGAAATCGGGGCATCATAATGTCTGTGGAAGGGCCAGAAGTCTTTCGAATCCAAGTGTTGAGAAGGAAGAGGATCGGCAGAATCAAAGTAGAGAAACTAAAAAGGAGGATAGAACTCACTAATGTAGGTATTAACAATTTCTTGGCCAATGGTAGTCATGGGGTCCAAAACTGCCCCTGTACCCCAGGAGAAATGGTGAAGGACATTGTGCTCACTATTTCCAATCCTTCGATCGCCAGGATCCTTAAGCACGTCTTGCAACTGGTTGAATTTCAACACCGTAGGCTACGTGTCAGACAGTTTTCAAAAATGCACAACTCCACAAATCTACAAATCCATAGGAGCAAGAGTTGTCACTGACTTCACACTAGTGGTTGAAGTCGGGAACTGTGAGGGAGTTGGAAGAACAGAGGAAGTTGTGGACGGCAAGGCCTGAGTAAGAGTCAGTTCTTTAGGCTTCTGCGCAACCTCAGATCCACCACTGCTATCAATGCTTGTTAACTTCACAGTCTCATTTTCCTTCTCAACCAGTTCAACACCTCCGGTGCTCTTCTCGGATTCGGGCAGAGACATGGTTGGGGAAGCTTTTGACAAGTTTCTGGAAACAAAATCGCCAGAGATATGTTGAGGAACCGTTTCAAAAAATGGACCCGTTGGAATTTTAATGTCACTGAAGTCGGCATCTGTATAAGGAACGAGATTCTAGAGGGGGCCGTGAAGCGAACACGTCCTTGCTACAATAGGACCTCAGTTCTTTGATAGAGTTACAGTGAGACCGCGGTCTCCTGCTACAGTATGGCCGAGATGATGCAAGTCGGCCGAGGTGATGAAGGCACGAGGCGGTGAAGAGCAGAGAGTGAGAGAAGGGATGAACAGACAAAGTGGAGAAGAGAAAGGAAGGGAGAGGTAAAATGTTCTATGTAATGTGTCACCATTAGAATACAACCCGTGTGCTCTGTGTGAGGCCATTAATGTAGAATTCAAGCTCTTCATCGATAAATCTGGCAAAGGGCTGTGTGGAATAAGAGAATTTGGCAGAGTTGTGGAGAAAGGTGGCTTAGTGATTTTGGGATCTGGTAATGTGTGTGGTATTAGGGGTTGGATGTGAGTCTGCGATGGTGGCATCGTAGTCAAAGATGTGCTAATCGTGGAGGTGGTTGAAAGTATTGGTAGATTGACGGATTGTTGCGGTTGTGTCTCGACTTGAGATAAGGAATGGAAAATTTCAGTGAAGAATTGTGGAATGTGCTCAATGGTGGGAGTGTTTGAGGGGATACCTGATGCATGGTGCTGGACGGTCGCGTCCAACTCCTTGAACGCCTTCGTCTTTGCTGGTAAGTTAGGGTTGGAACAGAATGGTGGAATTTCTGTGGGAGGCCGACGAAGATGAGAGAACGGGGCTATAATCGAAGGGAAGGTTGGTGGATGGTATTCACTTCATTGTCGTTCGATTCGGACCAGAGATTGATGGATTTCAGTGATGGATGACCGAATTTATGTTGTGGTTGAGGCCATGGTAGACGAGTTAGCAACGAGTTGGTCGGTAGCCCGTCAGAACTCCTTCATCGCATTGGCAAGCTCGGCGACGGAAACTTCGAGTGCATCGAGGGCTTGTTCATTAGCCACCGTCTCCTCTGCGTTGGTCTCAATGAGAGCACCATTTGATACATGCTCCATAGCCGATGCGTGGAGATTTTTGAGGGAATGGGAGTTCTGGCAGAGGAGAAGAAAAAATTACAGAGAGAATGAGAGCGCAAGGGGGAGAGAGCAGGAAGCAAAGGACAGTAGAGAGGGGACGAAGGAAGGGATCGAGAGAGAAGGGAAAGAAAAAGTAAAGGGATGGAGATAGGGAGAGAGAAAATTTGTGGGAAAAAGAAATACTTCTCATTCCTCTTGTCCAGCAGTGCTGGCTAAATATAATGAGGTGAAGAGGGCAGTGCTATATTGCACGTATCCTAATAAACCAAACAAACTAAATGAAACAAACTAGTAACAACTAAGGGAAAACAGAAAATGAAAAAATTAGAAAACTACAAACACGTATCACACTAGTGTCTTGGATTAGTGTGGCGCTCGATTGCCATTCAAGAGCAGAACGAGCATCACATATAAAACAACTGCAACTCTATACAAATCATCATAAAATTTAGCATTCATCTTGTATACTCCACTTATTCATTTATTCAACCGGACAATATGGATTAGGAATGTGAAATTTATCAAAATTCAAATGAACAAGAGAAGAATATGAGATTTTTAAGAAGACGTTAAAAAAATTGCCTCGATTTGCATGCTCCACCAAAAATCAGCACGACATCGGCTCCAGCAACTTCACCGAATGCACGGTTCTTCAATCTTCCTCCACAATTGGTACGAATTCAAGGAAAAAGGATGAGAAATCAAGATGGATTGAAAGGAATTGAGCTATTTCCTCTTTCTCTCTCCTCTCTCTACAACCGAATGGTTGAGGCCCCACAGCTACTGCTCCCCCTCTCTCTTCACGGTTGAGCTGGTAAAACTGAATGGAATGATGAAATTTGAGGCCGGCAAGGGTTGTCTTAAATAGAACATCGTTAGGTTGAAAGAGGAGTGAGGTGGTGATCCCTTTTTCTTTTAATTCCCTTTTGCTTAATTCCAATTAACCAAGGATGTCAGGTGCGGGTGCGGCTTACGAAGGATGTACGTAAATTAGAGCTTAGAGGGTATATCAAAATTTTATATGCATAAATTTTTTTAATCTTAATTTTATAAAAATAAGTACAATATAACTTTCGGTAT
>JAODPA010105594.1:0-15539 GCA_025585075.1 Nepenthes mirabilis
ATAAATTATAAATAAATTATAAACAGATGTAATATCTAGCAAAACTGATTTATATAATCTAAATTAACATTTATAGTGCCCTTCTTATCATGACATCCCTTAGATTGAAAGATAAGATAAAATCGAAATTGAGTTAATTTATCCACTAATTTACTTTATTTGGTAGCCAAATCTATACCAAATTAAAATATGGCGATCGATTTCCCTCTTTCCCAAAATTAGGTGGTTCAAAATTTTGGCAACTTTGCTTCATGTACATTCCAAAATTAGGGGGCAAACAGAGGGCGGCTTAATCCAAGGCTCCGAAATCATCTTGCCTGTGAACATTAAAAGAAAAAGAATGACCTATATAGAGTAGGATCCAGAGATGCTAGTGAACACAGCCTTATCCATGCATTACAGGTAAAATCTATTTTTGATATTTAAACTTTTGGCATTTGGATCACAATTTGAATAATCTGATAGTTGCAATAAGACCTTCTGGTATGCGTTGTAGGGCAATATTCTCACACTACCAAAGCCAGGTGAGTCTGGAGAGTTTCTATTCAGGTCTCTCTTGTTTTCTGCTGCATTGAGCATTGCGGTTTCCGAGCATCAGCAGCTTCATGCCACCACTCACGCTCAGGCGGTCTGGGAATGGGCCTTTTCGAGGTTTTCAAGTGTGACAATACAGCTCTTCAATACCGACTTTGCCTGCTCATTTTTCTCTACCTCGTGCAGCTGGACGAGATCGTTCACAAACCCGACATCTTTCAATGGCACCGGTTGAGAAGCTGTCAGAAGCTTGATTACTTGCAGAAAACATTCTGCAGCAGCAATATGAACCTAATCAGAGCAATAAAAACATGTTAGATGGAAACCCAAGGGAGACATTTTTTTTTTTGAGAATATTGATAATTTAGTTTATCAAAAATAGTTTCCGTAGATCAAACAATCATTCAGAGTCACATTGCACCAAATACCCAAATTGCTATTTATTTTGAATGGCATGCTTCATCGAAAATAACTGATCGGTTTGGATTGGTGTTCTGGACTCAAAGCATTAAGAACCACGAAATTTGAATACGTCCTTTGTTCATCGTTCCAAACCTGAGAGAGAGACCACTTGATGAAATTTGGAGGCAAGTGCGTTACATGGCCAATACAATAGGGGAGGATTCCTCTTTTATGATAGGTATTGTAATTGGTATTCTTCTGATCTGCCAAATAAGTTATTTTTATAATTCATAGTAGTACTCTGAGAGATAGAGATAGAGAGAGAGAGAGAGAGAGAAGGCCTTATTTTGCTTTTTCTAAAGAACATTGCCATAGGCAGACTTCGGAAATCACCAAATCTTTAACGAAAGGATTCCAGTTTTACTCCTGGCTGATGCCCAGAGGTTTGGGTGGTGGCAAAACGAAAAACAGAGAAAATAATCAAGGTGCTGCATTGAAAATATAAAACAATACTTCAATAAAAAAAACATTTAAGGCAGTTTGGTAAACCTAATTTCTTAACGAAAAAGATAGAACCTTTGATATAACATTTGGTTTATACTAAGCTCCTAAAAGAATCTGGATTAAGTATAGCAATCAAGATGCCTTGTGAGTCATGAATGAAGCGTGGTGACTAGCACAAGGTTGTATTACAAATCATGGCTGCACCTTCGTTGCAGCCTGAAAAATAGGACAAAAACCATGATAAAAATAATGGTATTGATATCGGTATTGATTTCAGTCATATTAGTATATGATATATCGGTATCAGATATATCTTTTTTTGGTAAGTAATTAATTGTATTAAAATAAAGAAAAAAATGTACAAAGAAATATATTTGTTACCAAATGTTTTGCCGACTTGGAAAACAAAACATAGCAATAAGGGGAACCCTTAAGCCTATTACAAAAGTCAACAAGAAAAGATTACAATAGTAACCGATTACTGTAGAGGGAAAGCCAACCGGATCTTGCAGCCAAACCACTCCATCCTAGGAGCCAAGTAAGCACTCCGGAAGAACGAAGAGAAGCGCTCCGTCCAAATAGAGGAAATACACTCCGGCTAATCCACTCCGTCCAAGGATTCACTCCGGAAGGATGGGGGACATGCACAACTGGAAGCACGAGCCAACAAACACTCCGACCACAGTGATAAATCACTCCGTCCAGAGTGAGAAAATCAATCCTAAAAGATAAAACAGACCAGCCACCTCACAATTTTTTTTTTTTTTTTTTTTTTTTGAGGAGAAAAAGAACGCCAGAGATTTCTGCCAAGAGGTACTCTGGATAAAAACACACCGGAAGCATGAAACCAAGGAGCTCCGCCAAATAGGGAAATTCACTCCGGCTAAGCCACTCCGTCCAAAGAAGGAAGCACATGCACACCGGAATGACGCGCAAATTCACTCTGACCAGGTTGTGAAAAGCACTCCGACCAAAGCGAAAAGACATTCCGGGCAATAAACATACACACTTTTTTTTTTTGGAAAGGGCTCCGGAAAAGGGAACAGGCCACTCCAACCGGTTTTTTTTTTTTTTGGGAAAGGGGCTCCGGAAAAGGTAACAGGCCACTCCAACCGGATTTTTTTTTTTTTTAAATCCGCAAGATCACTAGAAGAGAAAGGCACTCGGGCCTCCACGCGGCAACAGTCGCACGAGCAACCCAACAAAGCGTGGCAATCCCAAATCAGCTCAGGCCACATCACAACAGCGACACTCCGCCCTAAGAGAGAGAGCACTCCGTCCAAAGAGAGCAAAAAGGCACTCCGGAAGGCTGCACACATTCACTCCGTCCGAAAAGAACAAGAAGCGATCCGGTCTTTTAGAAAAGCACTCCAACCTTCAATGAAAGCTCCGTCCTTTTCGCGCTCTGAAAAAGATAAGACGAAAAGCCACTCCGTCTTTAAGGCAAAAGGTACTCAAGCCTTCAGGGACAAGAGATTTTTTTTTTTTCTTTTCTTTTTTTTTTTTTTGGAAAGGGGCTCCGGAAAAGGGAAAAGGCCACTCCGTCCTTTAAAGGACGAGAGGGCACTCCAGATAAAGAGCTCCGGATAAAGGTAACAGAGCCACTCCGTCCAAGGATAATAGAGTACTCCGTCCAATGAACCCGATGCGCTCCGACCAGCAAAAGCGCATCGGGTTTTTTTTTTTTTTTTGTAAAACGCAAGGACACCACCAAAGGAAGGCACACCGTCCTCAGCACAGCTTCAGCCGCTCAAGGACCTAAAATGAGAGACACCAGCACACCCTCCAATTGTCAGCCGGAAATCCAGTCCTCCGAATGCAAGTTTGAACTAGGAATGTTCCACCTTTCCAAAATCTGCCCGTCCTGCACAGTAACGGCGCTGCGGGATGCCTCAATTTTCCCCCGGACAGCCGTAGAAATCTGGGTAACCATTTGGGTTACGTTAAGATTCCTCGAATCCTTAAACATATGATGATTCCGCTCTCTCCAGATAAAATAGACGGAAGCAGCAAGGGTGAGGAGGAATGAGTATACTTTGAGATTTTAGCCCTTCCATCGTTTAGCAGCCCACAGGATGTTTGAATTCCAATTAGGGTGGGGCCATCTACACCCCGCTTTGTGGCACATTTGCCGCCAGACAGATGAGAAAAAAGGGCAATTAAAGAAAAGGTGGTCATGACACTCCCTTCCAGAGGAACAGAGTATACATAACGCAGGAATGTGAAGATAGTTGCCAATCCTATCGAGAGTGCTAAGCTTCTGGCAGATCGCGAGCCAGAGGATAAATGTGTGAGCCAGGATTGACATGGGGCCCCAGACAAGGCTGAACCACTCCACCACACCTTTAGGATCTCGGAAAAGCTCATAGGCGGATTTTGAAGAGAAGATCCCACTGCGATCGGCAGTCTAAATTACCACATCATTGCGAGCAGGATCAGGGAAATATGAAGGCATGTTATTCAATATCCTATCTACCTCCATATCAAAAGGGTTTGGCCAGTTCCATTCTCCGCTCCTGATGATATCCTTGACCTTAGCATCCAAAGGCAAGCCAGTGATACATCTGATTCTCTCATTAAATCTTTCATTAGGCGGACCAAGCGGGTGTCAAGAATCAAGCCAAAGGAAGGTGTCGCCACCATTGCCAATATGATGCCGGATCTTATTGCGAAGGGTAACACGGAGCTTCATTAACTTTTTCCAACTCCACGGGGCAGAATCTGGAACTTTGATGGTCCAAATGCAGCGGTCTTTGATACGATGGACGTGACACCAAGCGACCCAAATGGAGTTCGGGTCCTTAGTGATAATCCTCCAGAAATGACGGGCCAGCAAAGCTTTATTAGACGCGCTTAAGTTTTTTATTCTTAAGCAGCCTTCCTCTTTAGGGGAGCACATATTAGCCCAGGCAACCTTTGCCGACGAGAGACCAACAGAGAATCCGTGCCATAGAAAAGAGCGGATGGATTTTTCAATGCGCTTCAAGATGGCTTTTGGAAGGATGAAAAGGGAGGCCCAGTATGAATAGTGGAAAGAATGGAGGAAATCAATTGAAGCCTACCCGCACAGGAGAGCCATCTATTTTTCCAAGAAGAAATTCGTTGATCAACTCTATCAAGGAGTGGTTTGCAGTCAGAGGCTGACAATTTCGTGGTTATGAGGGGGACTCCGAGATATTTGACGGGAAGATTACCCAATTTGAATCCGAGAATGTTGAGAATGCCCCTCCTAGTGGTCTCGCTAGCAGAACAACAAAAAACTGCACTCTTATCCGGGTTAGGAGTAAGTCCAGATAGAGAACTAAACATTTTAAGACTCTCATGTAGTGCCTGGATGGAATTACAATCAGCTTTAGAAAAAAGCAGAATGTCATCCGCAAAGCCGAGCATCACGGTTCTTGTATCCGCACATTTCCAGTGGAACTGAAAATCTGGATTTGTCTGAGTCATTCTTTCAAGAATGCCATTAAGGACTTCCATCCCTAAGACGAAAAGATAGGGTGAGAGCGGGTCCCCTTGTCTTAGTCCTTTGGCACTGCGGAAAAATCCCACCAACTCACCATTGACGCTTATAGAAAATGATGTTGTGGAAATGTATTGACTAATCCATTTGATCATAAGAGGGGAGAATTCCATCAGCTCAAGAACCGCTAAGATGAAATCCCAATGAATGGAGTCATAAGCCTTCATCAAATCCACTTTAAGAGTGCAACGAGGGACCCCCTTATTCAGGTGGTATTTATGGAGAAGCTCCTGCGCAAGAAGGATGTTATCTCCAATGCACCTGCCAGGAACAAAGGTAGTTTGCCCCTTTGCTACCAGGAAAGGAAGAGAGGGTTTAATGCGATTGACAATGACCTTGGAGATAATCTTATATAAAACGTTGCAGCAGGCGATGGGACGGTAATCAGTGACCTTTGAAGGGAATTTGATTTTCGGGATTAAACATAACAAGGTCGCGTTGATTTGTTTTAACAACTTCCCATGCTGAAAGTCAAGGATAGCTTCGGTTATGGGGGTGCCAATTACGTTTCGGGAATCTTTGAAGAATTTGGCAGAAAATCCGTCCGGCCCTGGAACTTTGTTATCATCAATGGAGAAGAGCGCCTGCCGGATCTCTTCATCAGTAATGGGCTTACAGAGCTCCTGATGAAAGCCAACAGGGACGGAGTGAAGGATGAAAGGACGGAGTCGTCCTTTGGGAATAGCCCACTTCGGCCGGAGCCCAAGAGTTGTGAAAAGTGATTGATGAATAGTTGCTGAACTTCCTCCAAGCTACCTGTAGTCGTTCCATCTTCTTTGGTAAGGGAAAGAATCCGATTTTTATTGCGATTGGCAGCGATTGATTGGAAAAAATATTTCGTGCATTGATCACCGTTCCTGATCCATCGGATTTTCGCCTTCTGTTGAAGGAGATCAAGCTTAAGTCTCAACGTTGTACGATAATCAGCAAGAAGGGTATCCTCTACATTAGCCCCGAGATGAGGGACATTGGACGGGCCATTCTTCTGGAAGTCCTCAAGGGCCTGTCGTGTACGAGAGACACCTTCAGAGACATTTCCCATGTTGTGATTGATCTCTTTAAGCCTTTCTTTGAAGAGCCTCAGCTTAGTAACAACTCGGAACACGGGGACCCCTTGGATAGGGTTAGCCCAACAATGTTGAACTATGGAGTAGAAGCTAGGATGCTGGGTGAGGAAATTGTTGAACCGAAAACAGCCCTCTTTTTTGGGCCTCGAGGTAATGGGGTTCAGCAAACAGGGAGAGTGATCCGAAAGGCGAGGCGGGGGGAAGGAGGCAATGTAATGGAGCTCTGCCAGCCATGGACCATTTACAACAACTTTATCAAGCTTGCGGAAGATGCGGGATCCAGGATCACGACCATCATTCCAGGTGAAGAAAGCACCATCAAAGCACAGGTCATGGAGATCATAATCGATGAGGCAATTATCAAGGTCCTTAGCACTGTTGTCATGCTAGCAACCACCCATGTTCTCGGAAGGCGCTCTAATGGCATTAAAGTCGCCCAGTACAGCCCAAGGGTCACTAGATGAGCGGTGATGGATGGCGCGCAGGTTGTCCCAGAGTGTTCTCCGAGAAATCTCAGAGTTGGAGGCGTAAATGAAGGAAGTGAGAAAGGAAGAATTGTTGATTCTATTGATAATCTTACAATGAATGAATTGGTCAGATTTAGATAAAATGCTTAAGTCAACATTGTTATCATCCCAACCAATCCAAATACGGCCAGAAGGGCTTTCGGAGTAATTCATCACTCACTTCCAGGAAGGCATCAACATGTTTGAAATGTAAGATACCTTATTTTCCTTGACCGAAGCCTCAACAAGACCAAAAATAGAGCATCGGGAAGACCGAATGACGTTCTTGACTTCATGGGTTTTGAGCGCCTCATTTAGTCCACGGACATTCCAACACGCGATACTAATCATGAGTAAGGGGGGAGTTTTTTTCTTTTTGGGCCCCTTAGCTTTTTTTGATGATTGTTTCAGCGAGGGAGGCTCAATCTCCTTTTCAACCTGGGCGTGGGGGAGATTTACAGGGTGGTTAGGCGTATCAACCAGCACCCGTTTAGCCATCATACGGGAGCTTCTAGGGGATGCTGAACTGCTAGTTGAGGAGAGACCTAGGGGGACCTCAACCAGGTGGGCGTCTTTAGGTAAGAGAGGCTCACAAGAAGATAATCCCTGGATTCTACTCCCTCCTGCAAGCCCAGAGGTTTCAATATCCATAGGAAATTCACCCAGAGGCTCTGCCTCTTTATCAGGATGGGGCAAGCATTCCGGATCAGTCGTCTCGTCTCCCAGGATGGAAACTGGATCATGCTCAGCGAGAAGGTTGGCATCTGTTTTGCCAAACCCTTCAGAAAGAGTATGCAAGAAGTCCGCCTCTGAGCTTTGTAAAGCTGCAAAGGAATTGGAGTCCGGCACAGCACCAACATCCTTCATCAGCGAATCAGCATTGCTTTTAGAATTCTGAGGACTTTTTCCACCCTGGTCGTTGACCACAGGTGTCTGAGGGATTAAGCGCCCAGATGGTTTATATTGTGGGGCTTTCTTGCTTAGGCTCTTGGTGGGTCCACCCTTCTTACTAGAAATATTCTGGCCAGGTTTCCACGGATATTCAACTTCAACATCAACTCCCAAAGAATCCCCCAGATGACTCCCAAGGTTAAGCCTGATTTTCTCAGGCAGATCAGAAGTGGCCTTCACTTCAACGCATATACGGGCAACCCGAAGTCGATCCCTTTTGGCGGTAGCAGGATCCATATGGAGGGGCTTGCCAATGGCACTGGCAATCCAGCTTAGTCCCAGAGGGGTCCAAAATTGTATCGGAACCACTTTTAAGTGAACCCAAATAGGGAAGGTTTTGTGCTCCTCCTTGGAGGGAGCCTGATCCGGATTCCATTCCTTTAAGAAGAACGGTCGTCCAGCTAAAGTCCAAGGGCCATGATTCAGGCATTCATGCATCTGATGTTCGTTAGAGAAACAAAAAAGAAAGAACCCGTTTTCCATCTCGGCAACATGAGAGATCCCATACTTTGCCCAGATCTTTCGAGTAATGTGATTAACCAAAAAGAAATTTAGGGGAGATTCATAGAAATATCCCACTAGAGAGTTTCTCCATGTGGCTTCACCCTGCTGAATAACTTCAGCAGGGGGAAAGAGTTCAATAACTGGACCATTCGGGGAGGGGGGAGGAAAAAATTTAAGTTGAGTACCTGCAGTCTTGGAATCCAGGTAGACGATAGAGGCCCACGACAGAGAAGGCAGCACAGCCGACTTCGAGGCCTCATCCAGCGAAGGAGGGATGATGTTCGATTTCGGGATAGAATCAACGCGAGACTCAACCGGGAGAGTCTCAACATCTGAAACGAAGGGGCAAGGCGCACTTCCGGATCTGCCAGCATCAGCAGACCCGGAATCCTCACAAGGAACACCAGAAACCCTAGCGGAAGAGGGTATAGGGGGGAAAGGTTGCGCAAGAGAAGATTGGAGAAGAGGGGGGGAGGAGTGAGGGGAAAGAGAGGCAGGGACAACGATTGGAGGCAAAAGGGAGGACGAGAGGGAAACGTTTAGAGGATATCCAGAGCACGGACGGAGAACCGGCACCATGGGCGCCGGTGAGGAGAAAAGGAGGCGGGACAGGGCAAAAAGGCAGCAACATATCATCTGGTATATTGACGAGATCACAACATATCGTAATTCAGCCATAGAATTGAAAATTATTAGTACCGGAGATATTACTGATTTATATTGGCTAATACTTTCATCCATACTTGTAAAAGTAGGATCTCTTCATACAAAGAGAAGCATCATGTAATACTTTATACTGTTTTCCACTATAGATGACCAAGCTGTAAATTGTTTCTTATATATGCACAAGGATATCTGACCTTAAGGAGAACCATTACAATTAGAAGACCGTACGAGTGTTCTAGCAAAACAAAACAATTACTACAGAGGTTTAGTAAGAATTAGAGCAGTTCACTTTCAGCTTAGTATGAAGAAAAAAACTGTTCTAATTTAACAAAGAAAGAGTGAGGATAATGTACCTGGGCAATCTTATATGTGCTTATACATTCAACTAGCTTAGGTGGCACAGAGAAGAAAATCTGGGGATCGGCAAAAAATGACAAGTCAGAATCGAGAAAGAGAGAGACAGAGGAGAGGAAAAGTCGAGATTTTACCTCATGAACTAATGCAGTCACATCAGCATGTAAGAGGTTTTCCTGAGAGCTCTCTGCAATCTCATTCAGCCTCGAACACAGCTTTTTTATTGACAAAAAAGCTGATATTTTTACTGTGAATGAAAATAATATCAGCAACGACACATACGGTCAACAATCAATCACTTTTAGAAAAGATAAAAGGAATATACCTGCCCAAGAAAATTCAGGTGACATGGAATTTAATAAGACATCCATCAACTTTTGCTTCTGTTGAAAAATATCGCTTGCCGGTGCTACATGAATGCATGAAGTAATGCAGTCTAAAATCTTATCAAGAGGTATACTGTTATCTCCTCCCTCACCAGCCTCTGTATCTGCATTACCATATGCTCCAATTACAAAGGGTTCACAAAGTTCCTTATTTAGCACATGGAACACAGGCAGTTAATCAAGGAAATTAAGGATGCACGGGTGATAATGGCAAATTTTAGAAGTAGGCATTTTCAGAAAAATTACAAAATGAAATAAACAATAAATGCTAAAAGCATGTATTTCCTTAAAAATTAATTTGTCCCATTTAAAGCAATTTCAAAGAAAAAAGCAAATATGCGAGTGCAAATCCTAGTAGAAATAAATAGACACGTGTTACCAAACAATAGAAGTATTGTATAATTGGATATGGAGAAGAATATCCACATCTACCTCACGAAATGCATTCTAGTTTCTCAAGTATGATGGCTGCATATCATATGATGGTTGCCCATTTATATATATATATATATTATTTTACTTTGGTTGCACTGTAGATATGCATGAGGCTCCATATTTTAAATCTTCCATAAGCATCTAAATTTAATGTGAAGAAACTTGATAGCATCACCGTCATATAGAAACGTGGATAAAGAATCAAGTTGAGACATCAGCTATACAAGCAGTCAGATCCTCTACCCTTGTACATTAGTTTTAGGTTTTAGGGTTCTCAGTATATGTAGAGGGAAAAACATCAAAAGACTTGAGTATTCAAGGCCAAAGATTTTGAAACATCAAGAAAAGACAAAAAATAGCCAAACAAAGGAGATGGTGTGAAAAATAATGAAGAGTGATGTATTGACATATGTTTGATTTTATCATATTTATGTGAAAGCAAGAATGATCAATTACTTACAAAATGAAGCATATAGTTCACTTGCCTGCTTTGGTACCACCAGTGACCAATGGTGCCTGCAAAATTGCAGGGCTGGCCAGATTGGATAACTCATATAACAATGGAAAGACCATATTAAAGAACTCTGGGCGACAGAAAGCTTTAATGACCTGACAAAATGAAGAGAAAGACACAAGTATTATTGTCGATGCAGCAAGATGTGAATCAAGAAGCCTTATACATAAGGAGAACGGAGCAAAAGGGACCCAAACAACAAATAATTATTATAAATATAAGCAATGAACTAATGTGGCATGCATCTGAAAAATAATTACCTGTTCCAGAGCAACTAAAGCTGCTTCTCGAAATTTTTTGTCTTTCTTTGTACAAGCGGAAGCCACCACACTTGCAACAGCAGTTGGAGCAGATGGATCATCAGAAGAAATAGCTTTATGGGAAGAGGAGCAGAGAACAGCCACTGCATGTAAAAGAGCATCCTTTCCCTATATCAGATTGAACACCAAACTCAGATCACGCAAAGTTTAAGATGAGCCCCATCAAGCATGTATATCAATAAATTATGTGTCTTCCAATGTTGGATAATCAAAGCTAAGAAGGCAGGCAACGTTCACTGTTGGATTCCTGTACATCATCGTTAACTGTCTTCCACTACTCCCTTTTTCATATTTTCTTCTGGGTATGTGGCGATGATACAAATATCAGTCAATATATATTGGTCTCAAGGACCTCCAATAGCAATATCTCCCGATACGGTGACAATATTGCAACATGTTTTTGTATTGATTGATATGACTCCATTAGCTTATAATTTTTTTTAAAAAAAATTTCGTCCGATATACCCAATGCCGATACATATTGTTAGATATGTCTATTATTAATATAATCATGACAGATATCAATATTTACATCTATGGTGTGTGAACAATTCATTGTATGTTATCTTTCCAAATACTTCCAAAGTATTCTAGGAAACTCTCTCTTATGCATCTTCCGAAGAATTTCAAATGGATAATTCGTAAGTTGTAACACACATAAAAGAAAAGAAAAGTAGAAATGGAAAAAAGGGCTTCAAAAGATATATAAAGAGACAATGAAATAGTCTATTATATTTATGTGTTTTATTTGAGTTGAGCACCTGCTTTTTTTTCATTGAAAGCGAAGTCATTTTATGTTACCATTAGAGATTAGGGCATGTTTTTCGGTACAAATGGCCGTCACAAATGCATGAGGCTGGTGAAAGTTAAGAAGTAAAGAAATAGGACGAAGAGGAATAGCAGTAGTAGAAGGAAGATGAGGAAAATGATGTAAGCTTTTGGAAGGGAGAGGCCATGAGATATTCAAGACACCCAGCATGATCTCCCAAAAGATGACAAATTCAATCAAGGAGCCAACAATGTTGGTAACATAACAAGGGAAGGAATTTATCATATCATTGGCAGATGGTTCTTAATTCACTTTCCTCAATTTGAATTTTATGGGATGCTATAACAACAATGTGCAATTTCATAAACTCACAGACATGCCTCACACTATTCCTGACCAAAGCTCCCATAATTAGGGTAACATGTTTCTTATAGGCGAAATTATATCATAATTTTGGAAATTTCCATGCAAATGCTCTCCAGCCAAATTCTATACATGCCCAGCAATCTCAGTACTATCCGTAAGTGTAGGGGTGCAAATGTAATAACCTTGAATGCCACCTGGTACCACATGATTGGTGCCATGAACAAGGAACCAATGGATAAAAGCCACTCTCAGCCCAAAGGCCAGTAGACAATGTCCTTATCACCTTTACAAGGAACCAACCACAAGGGGCCACACAGAGGTGCTTAACAGACCAGGCTGCTCATTGAACGGCACTACTTCATTTTTATTATTTTTACAAAATTTCATGTAAATACACCCATCCATTCTCCCAATTCACACGCCATTATTTCTCACTCTCCCATTCTATTGTGCTCTAATTTTTCTTACGCTCAAACTTATTTCTGCTCTAATTTATGCTCTCATTTTTCATTAATTAAAATTTTTGTTAAACATTTTTCATCTACTTGTTTAATTCAATAGTATATTTTCATTATGGGCAATAACTTTCTCAATTCCCAGGATGAGAAGAATGAGAAAATTACTCAATGTTCTTGATAAGTTATATCGTAACGCTCGAGTCTGCTTTACCTCCAAATAATAGGGTTCAAGGTTGGCCAGTAAGATAACAAGGGATAAGCTTCATTGTCTAGAGGAAAACCTGAATCATCAGCTAAGGGGGATTTGGTCAGAAAGATGTAAAAATTATACTTCAGGACCAATTACGCATCTCCTGGCTGTCTTTGCACCCCACATCATTTATCACTGAGCAGACATTTAAGGGCCTAACCATAAAAAAATTTGGAGTGTGAAGTGCAACTAGATCAATTTTGTACTAGGATTCAGATAGTCCAGGCAATAAGAGTGTTGGATGACAAGAGAGGTGAGATGACACCAACAACAGTTGAGATATTCTATGATGATAGATTAGAAGCAAGAGATGGAGCAAAACAGACATGATTGTGCAGCAGCAACGCAGAATCAAATAATTCTAGTTATGGTCAAAATCAGTTAGTGATTGTAATTTTTTATTTCAATGTTTCTTCATTAATAATTTTTTCCCATTATATTTGTATTTTTTGTATTCAAAAAATCTACTTATTGTGCATTTTTAACATTTTAATACGTTATACTTTTTTTTTTATTTATTCCAAAAACTTTGGCCAAAAATTGGGCCGACTAGTGGGATGGGCAGCCTACACCTAGGACAAGGCTCAACATAGCCTCGTCCGACAGGTATTTAGGCCCCGTGCCATGGTGGGCTGTGACCTCCAAAATCACAGCAAGATCCTTGTGTTGTCATACTGTGCAAGCTAGACATGACAAGCACCTCTACTACCACGTCCTCCAATGTTCAGGTCTACAAATATCCCACCTGAGGTAACATTTACCACTAACAAGTCATTTATTGCTCTCAACTAACATGAGTGTCTAAGGGTTACTCCCAGATGTACTTCAGGGCCCTAGACATTGGCCATAATCCAGACATGACGTTACCCCACCCGAAGTCAAAGCCTCCCATCCAGCCTGAGTTTCAGGCACAAATGAAAATATTGGTATCGGTTTCGGTATCAGTCGTATTCATATCAATATCAAACATATCGAGCAATATATATATCGGAATCGGATATATTGAAAGCAAAAATATTTTTGTAAATCGTAAATATTAGTTGAAATATTACGACATAATATTGATACAACGAAATATTACAATTTTGCTATGGCATTGGGAAACATTACTATGGGGGCGATTGAGATATATATCGGATATTGGTTGATATTTCGTTCCATGGTCTCAACCCTGGAGTCGAATAGCACCGGTACATTCTTGCAGCCACAATTAGCACTTTAAGAATCAATTACTAATTTAATTTTCTCCTCCAGAAGGTTTTCAAGAGGAGGTTGGCATGCAAATTTTTGGTGGTTCTCTTTAAGGTGTTAAAAAATGACTATCGGAATGGATATCACTCGTGCTTTTTCTCCATGTGCTTTTACTTTTCATTTCCTATTTGATTTCTCCGGTATGTCATTTTATGTGCATTTTTAAGGAATTTAATCCTACATTTTTTTCTCTTTTTGTTGTTAAGTGATTGCAAACTACATAGATTGGTAAAGAATTTACAGAAGCAAGGCTGCTTATGCTTGGTCTATGGTGTAATCTTATGTTGTTGTTTAGTAATGGCAAGAGATAGAAGTAGGATACAAAATATTGACCAAAATAATTGGAACAAAACCAAGGATGCAAAACTGAAGTATTGAATGATGACTCACTGCTAAAATTTAGAAATATAACATATTGATTTTTGCAATTCAAATGAAATAAAAACCACTATTCTGGCTTGCTTGAGATGATTTGTAGGTTTAAGTTTTTTCAAAAATTTTACAGGCTGTCATTATCATAATGATTAGAGTTATTGACAAAGTTGTCCAATCCCCTAATATTAATGGCATAAGTTTATATTAATTGACAGCTTTAAAATGTGAAATTTGTGCTATTGTTTAAGCATGCCAGTGGCTTAAGTGACGAAAATGCTAGGTGATGATGAACAGTACAATACTACAATTGGTAGTAGTTGTATACTTAAGTCTGGCAAGAAGTTTATAGCAAATAGAAACATTGTGATTTTTTTTTATGTATTCTATTTCATTCAAATTGTAGAAAATTTGGAACACCCATTTATATAAAATATGTTTGATTACAACAGAATATATGCATCTCTTCAAGATATATTCTAAGAAGATTTCTAATGGGTCATACAGTCCATGGACCGGCCCAGAATCCAGCTTGCAGGGGAAGCAGTAGCCCAGGAGGAGCTCCTCGCAGCCCAAGGTCCCGACAACAGTGCAGTTAGCCCAAGCAGATCAACCCAGAACCGTTCAGCAGGAAATGAGTGATTAGAGTTGCGCATAGTACCGCACTTGTTGTTCCCCTCCTACATAGCCGCCGGTAGCCCAACAAATATCCATAGAGTATCTGCCCAGCACATCTTCCCAATATGGCAAGCACGGCTCTGCAACATTTCCAAGAAAGGCTACGATTACTTTACCGACCCCGGGCACAGCAGGAAGAGTAAATGTCAGCCATAAAGGCCCCAACGAGGTCTATAAATCACACTTCTCCCAGAAAGAAGGGGGAGAAGAGAGGGGTGATTGATTCCAAAGGGCTAAAATTGAGGGGCGGAAGGAAATGAAAAATCAAAGAGGGGAGGAAGACACTCCCACTAGCAGATGGAGAGAGAATAAAAGTCATAAAAGACTCGGAAGACATGCCCACACTCTTCTTGACTCCTGAAGAACCTTACTCTCCTACTCCAGCCAATGGTTGCATAGGCCTCATGCCAGCTCCAAGCTTTCACACCACAAGGCCAGTGAAGATGACTTGTGCAGTGCGGCATATAGAGCCCTTCTGTTTGCAACCGGAGAGGAGACCGGCGAACGTTCCTGTAATATCCTAGACTTCATTGGAAATATTATAATGTTCATTGAGATTTTGGATAAATTGGACATTTCAAAAATTAATTTAATATCGTGGAATTTTGAAGGAATATTGAAATTTGCGGCTTAGCGCTCGCTACGCGTTCAAGGGGTATCTGACGGATATATATATATATTATCCAAACACGCCTTATCCCTTATTATTTTATCCTATCTTATCTTCTT
>JAODPA010105594.1:15566-37842 GCA_025585075.1 Nepenthes mirabilis
TAATATAAGGGATTGGGGGCTCAGCTATGGAAGGGCAGAGCAGGAGAAGAGAGAGAGAGAGAGACGAAAAGAAAAGGTGAGGAGAGAGAATAGAATCGGTGCGCCATTTTCTGGTGCTGTGCAAGGAAGAAGCGGAATCAGTTGTCGGCGACGGCGGCGTGCGGCATAGTTGGTGCAATGATGGTGGTCGTCGTCGACTAGGAGTGGTCGGTGGCTGTGCGGAAAAACCGCATAGAGAGAGAGCGCACGGGTGTGATGCGGGTCGACACAAGGCAGTGGAAGGAGTAGCGGTGTACGGAGGTGAAGTAGTGGCGGCCGCTGGTGGCACGCCAGTGACCGGAGACCGTTGTAGGTGAGCCGTGGCTATGCGCACAAGCTGCGCAGTGAGGGAGCTCGGGAATAACAGGCAACGCACGGCAGTGGGAAGAAGCGTGCGATTCGATACCTCGGAACATTCATTTTTTCAGATCTGCGGAATATACGATCGATACAAATATCTGTAACCCCTATTCTTGGTCTAATTTAATTTCTAATATATTTTGGATATTATTTGAATTTTTTTACCAACATACATGTATTTTATACACTCGTTTTATTTATTTTGGACATGCATGTATAATTCATTGGCTGATTTTGGGGGTTTTGGATATGAGTTTTATAATTTTGGGGATTTACTATTTTTTTGAATGCCCAAAAAATTTATTGAACATTGTGTATATTTATATCAGTATATGTAATGAAAATGTGCACGAAACTTATATAGGCCGTACATTTTTACATGCAGGTGCCAGGTTGTGGTCACTATATTTGAATTTGGATATTGGATAATCTGGCCAACTCCTAACGGGGAGACATTTGTTAATTGGAAATCCCTTTCCGCCCATAGGAAAGATTTGAAGTAATGACCCTTCCCATTTTGATAATTTGACTTGATTTTATAATATATTTGGACGTCCTAATATATCTGATAAGTTTGAGGATTGCACCCAAAACCACAGGCGGTAAATAATAGTGAGCAACCTTATCTATGGGTACAGAGTACATTGGTGGCCAATAATGCTGGCCTAATTTGTATTTGATTTGGCCTAAGGTTACCGGGATTGTGTAACGATTCCTTATGATAATCTTTAAATAATAAAAACTTAAATTTGGTGTATAATTTTGTATCTTTGCATAGATTTGTATTGGACTTGGATTTGAGATTCGCCGATTTTGCCTACAATTGGGCTTAGTATATTTCGTACAAATCATTTGACTATACGTTTTGATCCAGACATTTGAAAAATTTATGCGATACTGCTTCAGTTTTTACACATACTATTGGATCATCCGACTATTGGATTCTGCCCCAAATCACGAGCTGATCGGGCCTTGGACTTGGACTTGAATTGGACATCAGTATATTAAAATCGGTCCGCATCACCTCTGTTATATATATATATATATATAAATATACACGTCCCGATGTGGATTGTTTTCTAATTTGAATATTTGGTTATCCCCTTATGACTATTTGTAAAGCAGGTCATATTTATATTATTTGATAAGGTCCTGTGTAGATTATAAAATTTTATAGAGTTTTTTGTATATTTTGTGGGCACACCCGGGTTTGGGAATTATAAGAATAATAATTGAAGTATATTTAATTATTTAATTGACCTACTTAGTCCAAATCTGTGACAGTTCCTCCCTTCATCATCAGCACCCAAGAGTTTTTTTCTCCTCCGGTTAGCCACTCCTCGACTAGTGCATTATATCCCCTCTTTGGTCAGCCGCTCCCTCACAAAGGCATCCCACAGTAAGTCGTTCCCTGCCGAGCACAACTCCCTCTCTCTAAGTCGAGCGCACTCTTCGGAGCTTAGTCCTCCAACTCTATAAGCCTCCCCCTAATCGGATGTGCTCGTCGGAGCTCAGCCTTCCATCTTTCAAAGCCACCCTCTGGCCGGGCGTACTCATCGGAGTTCAGTTCTCCATCTCTCTAAGTCGTTCCCTAGTTGAGCGCACCTGCCGAAACTAAGTCTTCCATCTCCAAGCCACCCTTGGCCGGGCGTACTCATCAGAGTTTAGTCCTCAATCTCTATAAGTTGCCCCTTGGCCGGGCGTACTCATCAGAGTTTAGTCCTCCATCTCTATAAGTTGCCCCTTGGCCGGGCGCACTCGTCGGAATTCAACCCTTTATCTCTCGAAGCCACCCCCTAGCCAAGTGTACCCATCGGAGTCCGTCCACCTCTAAGCCGCTCCCCAACCGAGCGCAGTCATCGGAGCCCGTTCTCTGCCTCTAAGCCGCTCCAAGTCGAGCGCACCACTGAAGCTCAGTTCTCCATCAACATTCAATTCCCCGTTACATACATCTACGCATAGATATATTGTATTCCTCCATCTCTCTCATTGTAAAAAGATTTCTACCTTGATATCGAAGGATATACCGATGAGCGAATTCCCACGATTCTCCAACCTCTTATTTGTTAGTTGTGATGTGTAGGATTCAGGTTCAAAGTTACGGAGGCCGAACTCGCTTCAGCTCAACCCACCAGAGAAGATCAAGTGACTTCCTAATCCGTACGATAATTCAAATCTCAAAATGCATCAATTTCAATCATTTCCATATATTTTTCAAAATATTCCATGAAAAAAAATCCCTTTTTCAGAAAACAATTTTCAACACAGACCAAAAAACAAAATCATTGTTTATGTGACTATAGTCATCCAAATATTGAATAGAACTTATCTTATTGATAAGACATTGAATTATAACTAATATTAACAGTAATGTTGCTTCTCATCAGCGAGCCAATTGTATATCAACATAGGGTAAAAATAAATTGCCATGTGCATCCCACAGGCTCACACACACAAAAAAAAGAAAAAACTACTATCTCTTGAGTGGCCTGTTTCGATGACATGTAGCCTAGCAAATGATCTAAAATTATACTGCAAATATGGAATTCTTTAATTAAGATCTCATGTTCAGATAAACACACCTCCCATAACCGACCAGGAATTTCCTTCATTAGGCAATTCAGCAAAACCTGATGATAAGTGGACAAAGATTCTCCCAAAATTTCACCGAGCTTCGAAATAGCTAGGGCTGCCTGGGAAAAGACAAAAAAGGTCAGATGTGACACACAGTTAAATTGTCAAAATGAGATATCCAATGAAGGCAAGTGAACAAACTATAGAGCATTTACCTTCCTTTTGGAAACCCAAGACGATGATGTGATGCTTTCACCAATAAGAGAAACAATTTCACCCAAATACAATTGAAGAGTGACCCTATCCCCACTTGTAATTTCTTCCCATAACTCTTCAAACATGCCAGCCACATATTTATCATCCTCAAATCTGCATATATTAAATGCGGTTAAATGCGCATATCCAATCCAAATTGTAAATCTTTTGAAAATTATTAAATTAGAGAGCTATAACACAGTTTATGATCATCCTGGATGATTGTAGAAGAACCTGTTACACTTTTTGCTCAGGTGGATAACATCAACAAATCAAAATCCACTTCAAAAATCATATATAGATGAAGCTTTCATTCCTATAAAAGCAATGTGCTCTATGGCTTATGGCTTTATTGATGAGCTTGACACACCCTTAGAGCTTCTAACCTAGCCTGAGATATTGCAATAGCAAACTAATTAAAGAAACAAAATTCTTAGAAATAATATCAAGTCTCTGCATAAAATTGCAAAAAGAAAATACATCCTATATTTCCTATCTCAAAGGTCTCTCATTGTTGAATCCTCATTCCAACCATTGAGATTTTACAGTGCAGACTGTATACAATTTTCTTTTTTGATCATAAATCGTCCTCCATTTCTTTGTTGATAAGCAATAATTGCTATGGTAGGCACTGACTTGCGGACTGATGAGATCAGAAAAGACAAAAGCACACAAAAAGGGTCTCATTGGTAAGTGAATGACCACTTATACACTATTGCCACTCGTCTTGGTGAATGTCTTTCCAGGTCTCCCCAAAATAACCATTGGCTTTCTCACGTCATATATCCTGATCCATATACAAATCAGAACACGCTGTAGTAGGTGAATGAACTTAATAGTTAATGCCATGTTAAGCAAATAAAATTTGACTTTTGCACTCCATTTGGAATGAACATATCTCAGTTGGATTGGTAAAAGAAAAGAAAGCAACCGAAGTGGGAGTAAGTGGAAACTGTCTGAACAGTCGGGCAATTCCTCCAGGATATTAATTGAAGAGGAAGAGATGCTATTCCTCTGCAAGCAGAAATAAGGATCAATATTTTTTCCCCTTTATGGAACTGTCCATTTCCACAATTCCAAGTGTACAAGGGGGAAATATATCTTATCTGACATAAGGACCCTGCTTAGGTTCCTACTAAGTTCTCACAATAGGTCTATTTGCATGACTAAGTTGATGTAAGTCAAAATGTCGTGCAACATGCTATTTCAGACACTTCTATTGCTTGTTAAGGCTGGCTAACATTGGAAAATTCGGGAGCAAAGCATGCCCTAGAGTGCAATACAAATTTAAAATGGACAACCCTGCCACAAATATATACTTCTTGCACTCAAGTATAGAAAACTCATCATAAAATTTCCTAACAATGTAATACTTCTTCTCAACCAATCACGAAAGAAAATCCCTTGGAACTGTTTTAAGTTATTTTGACACTGGTTATGTTGTGAACACATGACTGCAGTTAAGTGACAAAAAAATCTGTTCAATGAAACTGTTTTTCCATGTGAACACTGAAAGATAAAGAGGAAGGTTGCTCCTTTAATCAAGTATACTTTGGCAAAGAACATGAAGCACCAACATAAGAAAGCAAACCAAGTGGCTGAAACAAACCTTGAAATGAATATGACAGGTACAAGTATGGCATGATATCCACTTGCAACATCTGCAGCCAAGGATGCATAGCGTTTCAACAGAACTGCACAAGACACTTGAGAATTCCTGTCACCTGCATGTAATGCGGCTGTGTCTTCAACTAATTTTAGGGCTTGAGAGGTACTGGAATACTTAAGAACCATTGCACAAGCACTTGCAAAGGCACGTTTGGCAGAACCACTTTTCTCCTCCACAACAGCGGGAAACAAAAGCCTTGACAGCATGCTTGCATAGGGTTTAATCTCATGGTTGACTCTTTGAACTAGTAACGTAATAAATGTGGCCACACCAACCCTGCAAGATACATGAAGAAGCAGATATAAGGGTTAGTTGGGTTTATCCGCAATCCCTCCACGTCAATAACCAATCTAGTTATTTATCTTTTCCTTCCCATGAAGACATCGAAACGTGAAAACCATTGCCACGAGAGATGAAGGTGGGAAGAGGAGAGAGGGAAGCCTAGGAATAAATTTATATTTTGTTACTTGTAATTTGTTACACAATACAAAACAACTTTCTTGGTCATTTCACTGTCAGGATAACATGGGCTCGAAAAAAAGGAAAAAAAGGGGAATGCTTGTCCATTTGTGGTTATTTCTTTTGGAACATATTATTCATTCATACTAACTACAAGAAGTTCCTTTCCTGCGCTAAGAAGAGCTGCCTGTCAAGCCTTTCATTACTTATAATATACTTCACATTTCAAAACATCATTCTTGGTCATTTCAGTGTCAAATGTTTCCCGCCTTCAACAATGGAAAAGTGACCGTAGAATTTTATTTCAATAAGATCCTTCAGATCTTATTAAAGAAGTACTCTACTTGTTTGAAGTCCTCCTCACACAATTAAGGATGCCATTGCACTAAAGCAAAAGAATCTTTGTTTTCATAAAATATGCCTAAAAGTCAAAAATTAAGGCGACCAACTTCTCTAGCACTGAACTATGTCAAGGACCTAGCATCACTCAATCCAAAAAACATTTATCATCTACACAAAGCCAACATCATCAGATTTATTGCAAAGGTCCCATTGCTGTAAACTTTATGCCTATTCTACATTAAGTAATTGGACATGTAGATGATATCTTTTATTTGAGGAAAATTATCAGCATCATCTACACTTTTCCTTTTTTTTTCTTTTTTTTTTTTTTTTTTGGTTCTATTCTCATCCTTTATTTTAAAACCAATTCTATTATATATAAAGACTATTTCCTAATCATCATGTAAAAACTGCAAAACTTACCTTTATTTTATACTTCAATCCTATTCTATCTGACGTATTAAAATACGATTAGCATGTGAGTTGAAATAAGATCAATTTGACTTCATTTTTTTTAATAGAACTAAGAAAAATAAAAGTTGAGAATAGAATGTATTTTTCCTTTTAATTCATTACAATACCTAGTATTGAGGCCGACTCCAGATCTAACCAACCCAGCTAGGCGAGGAATCAACTGATCTAATGATTGTTCATCAACAACTCCAATGCACAGCTCAAGTGTTTCCCACATTGGAGAGACTTTTGCAATTGAAATTCGCAGATTTTCAAGCTTCTCTGTCTGAATTCCAACATTCTCTGCATGCAACTAGAGGGGAAAATGTAAATGCATGTCGCATAGTCAGTCATGAAGTGTTTGCAGGCACGAGAATAAATTACATCTAATATGCTTGTTGAATACTTGCCAACCTCGACATAATTGAGCCCTTGATCTTCAAGGCTCGATAAACTCTCCAGCATGCAAGTAACTAAATCTGATAAATGAGGACGGATTGAAATCATTGCACCCTGCAAATAAAAATTTCAATTAAAGATAAAGCCACGTCAATTGGATGAGAAGCTGCTGACTAAGAAAGTAAAACCAGAAAAATGACAACAAGAGACCAAAATATTGCTGTATGCACAACTGTGTGTAAGGCACAAGTTAAAGAAACTGAACAACTTTGACAACAATAGAAAAGAAGTCACTCCAGCAGCAACTGGTTTTGCCTTGCAAATAGTTCCATGCGTAAGTATGATTATTACAAATAGTACCAGGCACAAGAATTTCAAACATTGCTGGAAGCAAGCCAACTGCCATATCTGCTTTTTGTAAAGAGGCTACATTGTCGTAATATATTGTTAATTATATTACACTTAGAATTGCCATGAGGAGGTACAATTTCATTAAATGCAAGGTAACTCATATTTGCTAAGCTGGGAAATTTCCACAAGTTGATATAGGAGTGAAACATTCTTAGTAAGATCACTATTTGACATAATGCCAGTTTCATGCCTTAATTAGGTGATTATGGCAACAAAAAAACTAAATATAAGAAAGAACCAATCCAGATAGCACCTACAAAATGCCAAAAACTAGATTCCTAACCTTTCCCTTTCCTTACCTTCTCTCTGTACCCCCTCCTCTCCCCAAATTGCATTCCATATATAGAAACTATTCTTCTGGCTCATGCTATTACGCAATAAAGAGACAGTTACTCATGATGCTAACCTTTGCAAGTTTCATAATCACTGTAATTGAAGCCTTGCGTGTGCTATCAACTTTACTCATAATGCCTTCAGTGAGCAACAGAGGCAGAACAATATCCATAGCTTGCCCTGCTTCCAACTTATCAGTAAGGGAGACATCGCAGAGCCTTATAGTCAAGGAACTAACAGCACGGCATAACTTATCGCCAGAGTTTCTGACAGTCTCCTTTATATCATCCATAGCACGGAATGAAGCTATCCATATTCTTTTCAAATGCTTCCCTATCTGTTTGACAATAAATATTCAAAATGTAGAACAAAACCAGTCAAAGAATAAGCATGTTAAACTAACAACAAAATGGATCCTCAGTATTAAAGATAACATGTTAGCACTAAAAGGATCAGATGCTCCAATAAAAAAATAGAATGAAACTGAACTCCATACAGATATCAGAAAATGATGGTAGAAATCAGGTAAATTGTGACAATCTATCCCGCAGAAGAACCAAGTTGATACAAACATATGAACATTATATGAGTTGGAGCAATTAATCAGAATAGGTGGCATAATTCTGATCTCTATCGCAGTCCATTATGGAGCATGAGGTCGGTTTCAGCCATTAAAGAGAATAGAAGACTACAGGAGATACATGCAAACTGACAATTAAAGAACACTGGATGGCCAAGACAATATGCAACAGTGATATGAACGCACTCTAATGTGTAACAAAGAAGTTGGATCCACAGATTTCTTTATAGTGCACAGTTGGTGGCATGCCCATACATTCTCAATCGTGGTTTGTAACTAAATTCAGAAACTACGTCAAAGAACTAAAACCTTATTCATCTTCCAAATTTGTGATTTTAATCAGGTACTTCATATTGGTTGGGCCTACCTAGCAGTTTTATGCAGAACCTGAACAGAGCTGAACACATTTTGTTCAAAGTTCTATTCCTTACTGATTCTCATCAATTTCATGCCTACATAAACAAGCAATTTTCAGACTAATTTTAGAAAGGAAGATGAACGAAGATAAATAGAGCCTGTAGGGATAGATTCTCCTTTTCTGTTGGGAAGGGGGTTGAGGCTACAAGAAAGAACTATGATAAAATCCTCTCCCTTACTTAAGATCAAGGAGGAATGTTTCCACTACATTAATTTATATTGGAATCTTCCAAGAAAGATCTAAATAATACAATATGTCCTCCAAGAAAATAGAAGGAAGAAACATAAGATAATAGAGCTCAATTGAAAGTTTAATATCTGAACTCTGAAGGGTACACCCAATTAAATCCATCATTTAAATAAGCCAACACCAAACTGATCTCAACCCAACCAATTGCACCGAAGATTAAATTAGTCACCATATCATCTTGCATACAAGCATAGTGTTTATTCACAAAAAAACAATCCTCTTCTCATCATATTGCCAACCATGTTGATCCACGCTAAAGGGCTTCCTAAGCAACACAACATCAGAAAGGAATCTTAGACTCCCATCAATGGCACTTCCAAGGGAAGAAGCTCACCATCCCAATCAAATAGCACTCCATAAAACAACCTCACAACAACCACTGCCACTGCTTTTATTGTGGGAAAAGTCAACATTGTCACTTCACGACCAGTATACTGTAGACCGTATCATCATCTTCTGCATGAACTAGGTGGTCAAGGCCATAGACAAAGATGGTTTAAAAAATATGTTCTCTCTCCTCCTAACAGTATCCACAAAGCAGGAGATCTCCACATCATCTTACCCAAAATTTGGATACAGCCACATGCTAAATCATCAGAACTTTAACCCTAGGAGACAAGGCCCATGAATGGGATTCCAGGGAGGAATTACAAAATCAATTGTCCTCCCAAAAGGGAAAATATCATCAAAAAAACACTGCAACTATTCGGAATGTGTTGTCAACAAGGGCATGCCACAAGGAACCAATTAATCTAAGAAGTTCACCCACTCTGGTCCTCAATAAATTTCGTCACAAGCAGCATCTCCCACAGCATTTATTTTCTACTAATCATACAGTGCCTAAACAACAGCCATAGCAAGTGTTTATTAAGCATTACTTGATTCTTCACTTGATCCCTTACATAGGTAGCAAAACGAGTTACGACCATTGATGAAAACATCGGTATTTGACCCTCCCGATACTACAGAAAAATCGCAATGTATTGCTGTAATGACAAATATTTCCCATCAATATTAATCATTTGATATATTCGATGTCAATACATATAAATCGATATGTCTAATAATGATATGGCTACGACCAATGTTAATACTGATATTTTCATCCATAGTTACAACCCTCTCAATTCACCAACAATCTTTGAACTTTTTAACTTCGACAACGCCAAGAAGTCTTTTTTTGAATAAGTTCAACCTTTCTAGTAGAGAAGAAATACAGAAAATGTAGGTGGAATCAAATGAGAAGAGTTAACCTACCACCTTTAAACAGAGGAGAAAAATGGAGAGATATGCTTAAGAGTAAACCACCTACCTTTAAAAGGATTTCCTCACACAAAACTATATTAACTAAAATAAAAGCCTTGATGTAATGAATGTCAGAAAATTGCCATATAAAATGTAGGAGTAGTTTTTCTCTTTATTTCATGGCAATGACATTAACCATTACATGGAACTGCATATTTACAAACACTTATGACTAACAAAGATATGAAAACCCCTCAAATATAGTCATCATCATAATTATCATCCAAGCTCTTGATCACTTGGGTTAGCCATATGAATATGTTTTATACCATTAAGCTCTATCAAGAGCAAATAGTTAAGTCATCATATCCACCCTCACCATTTGATTTAAAGTCATCCTACATTTACCTCTTCCTTTCCTGAGGCTAATCAAATCAACCTCCCGGAGCAATGCACTTTTTTCCAATCTCCAGATGCAGTCTATTAGTTGGTCATTATTGTGCTTGTTATTTTAACAAAATTGTGTTCCCTATGCTAAATTTTGCAAAGTGTCTGTGTTCAAGACCTTTATAGACCTTTACATCTCACTCTACAAGTTTAATCAGACTCATTTCTATTGTTCCCTCCCTGGTACTCTAACATCAAACTGCTAACAACATGAAAGACATTACTTTATGTACTTAAAACAAAAGATTCAATACTAAATAAGTATAACATTTAAGGATATGTATGGTGATTCAAATTGGCATAGTAACTAAAACAATAGAAACTAAACAATAGAAACTAAAAGATCTTGTTGATGTAAAAAAGGTGCTATTACCTGCTCAAATTTGCGTCCTTGGATTATATCCGCCAGGGCAAGACATGAAGACTCCCGCGAACGCCACAGCCTGGATCCACACTGTATCAATAAGTCATTGATAATAAGATCCATATGTTCATCGATAGCTTGCTTAGGATCTGCCACAAGAGACTTCCAGATGTGTGCCATTGCATCCTGGAATCCATAACATGAATCTTGAGAGTTTACCAAAAGATGGCTCGCCAATTTGGTAATCATTGACCTTTTGCTGAGCATTTGGTAATAATTTTTAACACAAAATCCATCACAATTATTATGGTTGGAAATATTGGTTAATACGAGTGTATCGGCCGGATATATCACGATATTGGGCGATACCAATATTGAGAAATACCAATATTGGTTGATACGAGTGTATCGGCGACATATCACAATTAATCGACTATATCAAGTAATATATTCAGCTGAATTTTTTTAATATAAAAAAACTTCAATTATCTAATACAGTCACCACAACTCACAGTCCTCACTGTTTTTCACTCTTCACACAAGGGCATAAGGCCTAAGAAAAGAGAAAGACAGGGGCAAAGGCCCATTCTTCTTCTTCCACTTCAAAATTCTCTCAATTTTTTTCTTTAAATTAAACACAAATCACTCAAACATACACCATAATTTTACAGTTTCAAACATTCTCGCATTCCTAATTATCAAATTTTGTGCTGAACATAAGATTATTCGCAAAATTATTTGAGAAGGAAAATTATTGTTATTTTAGATCCATTTTTTCCACTGTTTGTTACTTGATTTCGCTTATATATAGTAATTCCAACAAATCCATAACAAATTTTTAGGCTCAAAATGAGACCAAAGCCTTCACTTTGGAAACACTGCAACTACATTCGAGGAAAAATTTCAAGATATATTTAAATTTATAACTAAAATTTATAGATTTGTGTTATAAATGTTTAATTTGCATATTTTTACGTTGAATGATATTTTTTTTTATTTTTTGTAATTGTTTTATAAAAAAATTTATTTTTTGAAGGCAACTTGTTAGATAAAGTTATAANAGGTTATTATTTAAATATGTAATATGAATATAGTGGAAGGCTTTCTAACCATTTAGAGGTTATGGATGGGGTAAGAAAAGGTTATCAAAATGTTAAATCTTGACCTAGATAATCAAACCAAAGTAATAAATCGGGTATAAGACAAAATGTAACTACTACCTAGGTAATGTGTCCATCATACTATTCAATATTGATAATTTTCTTAATACCTTTTAGCTGTTATTTCATGAAACAAGATTCTTTTGGAACACAGCTGACACAAATAGTCATTTTGCCTACGAATCCTAGCAATAAACTAGTTGGTTCTTTTGCTGATCAATTCTAATATTTTTATATTCAAAATTTACTAATTTTAATATTGGTTAATTTATATAATGTAGTATAATGGTGTATTCATTATAGATCTTTTTCTTTCGAGCTAAAGATCATTGTTGTCTGAGTTCTAAGTCAAACCACTTCTTCCTCTAAATACGAGAGAAATTGGAGTACGTTTAACCTTACATACACAAAAAGTAAAAAATAGACTAAAATATGAAAGATTGAATAAATTAGTTTATGCCTACTATAACTTAGGCTAAAAATGCAAAATGCCATAATAAAAACTGTAGCTAAACTAGAGTATCAATTTAATCCGACAAAGTATTATTATATATTTGATGAAGATGATTCATTGGGTTCATGGTTCGAGGAGCAAGAGAGACCATCTTTTGATGAATAAGATAATTCAAAGTGGCTCATTGCAAAATTTAAAGGAGATGAAGAATGTGCTTATGGGATAGATAATGCTGCTACAAGGCTTAGAGAAGGGTTATATTATGATAGCTCTACTTCCCTAGAGAAGCAAAGTTCCGATAGTGATGATGCAAGGAGCAAAGGTGGAGGAGATGGTGATGGTGTTGATGTTTGGGGTTGTGATGATGATAAGTCTATATCACCAATTATTAAATCAATTGGGCATCCTCTCTCCTATATCTCAAAGACTGTTCTTGTGTCACCCTATGAGATGATCAGATGAGCATTGAATTACCATAGGGGCTAGCACAAACTTCTAAAAGAAGTGGGAAAAGTGCCCAAGTAGCTAGAGGTTCATCATCTCAATGGGTGATAATGAATACAAAACTATCATAGTGATAGTTCAAGTATACAAAACAATCTTCTTGCCTAGCCCTAGGATTTTTCAACTTTTGAATACATGCATCCTCCTCCTCCCTATTTCCAGTATGGGTATCACCAAGACAATTGGAATTTTATGAAGCACCACAGGCCTCAATTCATTTTTCATCATAACAGTCTAGACAAGAACAATCAGAAAGTACCGCTAAAGATGAGTTTGGCCGTATGTATAGATATTTTTTTAATGACAATGCCAATTTTAAGAATGACATTATCCAAATCAATTATCCAATGATCAAAGCAATGGAGATGATGGATGAAGATCACCATAATGATAATATCAAGGTAATTTGCATAACTTCAATTTTTATTAATATAATTGTATTTTACTTATTGATCCCTTCTTACTAGTATTAACTTGATTGAATGTTAGATAATGCAACAAATTATATTGTTCCCTACACATTGTCTGCAACTTGTGCGGTTCAAAAATAAGTTTGTTTATTTACTAACTCGACTATACCATGTAAAAAATATAAAACTACAAACATGTCATTTACTCTTGCTTTTTTAGTTATTAATAACTTGCATACATATCATTTTACAGTGAACGACAATTCATTCTCTTCATTTGGTTTTATTTTTATCATTCTAACATTTGCTAGTATATAATTTAATATTAAAATGTCGATTCAATAGGAAAAAATTATCTAAAATGCTTAAAATATACAAAATATGATTAAATATAGTTAAATTTTAGTATTTATTTCAATTTTGACGCGGCTATGAAAAAAATTTGGGTAGTGATCAATGCCGATATTTCCATCCAACAGTTTATGTATAATGGCATGATGGAAATAATGAAAATAGCATAAATATATTGTAGCTCACGAATACATACCTGAACATTCTTATCAGGATCATACTGGTAGCGTACAAGCCTTGGAATTAATGATTGTAGGTAGGGTTCAAGTGCAACCCCAGCATGCTTTGCTATCTTAGAAAATCCAAAGGCAGCTGCCCTCTTGGAATTCAGAGAGATTTGATAATTAGCTAGATCCATAAACTTGTAAATAAGATCTGGCTGCCCCATCTCAGTTGCCAAGCTGCAAAGCTCCTTGTAAGTGCTCAATTTACCTCCACTGGGACTTTCACCAATAGTACCCTCTTGGAATACTTCAGAGTCTTCTACCAGCTGAAAATGCAGAAAAAGGCAAGAAAATGAAATATAGCTACAACCATCAAATCCAGGATAAATATAAAAAGAAAAGGCGAGGTATAACCTTGACAGATCTCTTCCTCTTCCCAGAACCAGTTAGTGTGCTAACAAGTGCATTAACCAAGTTTTTCTTCATTGAATCATCACCAAGTTCATACACAAGACTCATTCCTTGTGATGCTAGCTCCTGTGTAAGTTCATTTTGATCACCTAATTGGTGGGAAAAAGCTTCCTGTGATAATGAAGAAATCCATTAACAAGTAAAGGAGTAACAAATGGCCCATGCAACTGTGATGTATTACTTCAAAAATAGCATCAAGATGCATCACTTTATCAGCATAGTGAGTCCAATTAGACAAAAGCTAAAAAGAACTAAAGGCAAAATGATAACGCCAACTGAAAATTTATCCAGCATTCTTACATAAACAACTAAAACAAGCAGGATCAAAAGGAAAATTAGCCGCATCGATACATGTTTAATTTCAGATAATTGCAACAGGAAATAGGTGGGATTACCGATAAGTGCGCTGCATGGAGTGCATGCAAAAATTATTGGTGAGCGCAGGATGTCAGAACTACCATAAGCTGCCCAACAAAAGGGAAAATATGCTATAGTAGGTTCTTGGTGCAGGACTGAAACACATCTGCTATGATCAGACAGTAAGAAATGCCATTGAATTCCAACACTTTCCATTCACTACTAAAATGATGCAGCGGAAGGGGGAATATTTGATTAAGCTTGGGATGCGTAGTCTAAGCCGACTAGGATTCACTTAATAAATCTAGAAGATCAAATACTCATGAAAAGCCAAAGACAATTCTCTGATTAATATTCAAAATCTGTATTTTACCAATAGTTCAATATACTTTAAAAAAGCCACTCAAACTTAGCTTCAAAATTAATGGAGGGAGATGGAAGCTAGGGGTTAACATTAACCATTACTTTATCAATAACTGGGGTAAACCAAGGGGTGGGGAGGAGAAAATCCGTATAAGCAAGGTGGAGGCGTCAACTAGGGGCTTTAATGGGAGCTGCGTGCATCATTCTCTCCTCCTTGGAAAGAACTCGTCCTTGAGTTTTGAGTGGAATCGTTACCATGTGGTGTTGCAGCATAGTTTTTCAAATTAATGTTCATTTACTCAAAGGTCTTATGTTGAGGATTTTCTAAGCCAATGGATAAAGTGTTGAGTGTACGTTCCTTCACAGGTTGTAAAATTTGGAAGTCAATAATTTCAAACTTATCTAGAACAGGAACAGATATTGGTGGTGATTATGGCGAGTCGGTAGACCTGTAGGAGTATACATTGGAAATGTTAAATAGGACTGATTCTGAAATATTCGGGAAGATCAATTTGATAGGCACTGGATCTAAATTTCCTGATGACCCAATATGCTCAAAATTTTCGGTCTAGTTTATTATAACTTCTCCTTAGAAAACACTCCTTTTGCAAGGATACCAAAACTGGATCATCTTCATTGAATTCAACATGCCGGCATTATAGGTCAACCAAATCTTTATATTTGGTTGTAGTGTCCTCTAGGTGAATGTCGATTTGTTCATGGATCTCTTGGATGTGGGCAACCAATTCCTCGACATCCATGCTAATGTGATCTTTTACTGGGAATGGCGTTTGGCCAAGGATGTGGGTTGAGTTACTCCCATAGTTTATCTCAAAAAGGGATATTTGAGAAGACCAATTTCAAGATCAATTGCAAACAAATTTGGCTTGAGGAATGATGGCATCCCAACTCTTCAGACAGTCATCAGAAAGGCTGCAAAGTAAGTTGCTAAGAGAGCAACTTACAACTTCTGTTTTTCCATCTATTTGCAGATGGCAAGTGCTGGAAAATTAAAATTTCATTTCCATAAATCCCCATAACATTCTTCAAAAATGCCAAATGAAGCAGGCATCTCAATCTAATGTTATGGTACAGGGAATGCTGTGTAGCCATATGACCTCTCGAAAGAAGATTTGAGCAATGCGGGAAGCATTTGTGGTCTTTTTGCATAGAATAAAGTGGGTCATCTTGGAGAAACAGTTTACAATGACAAAGATTTAGTCATAGCCGTGATGAGTTCGCAGAATACCTAAAACAAAGTCCATGCTAATGTGCTCCCATGGCTTGCATGGACTAGGGAGAGGTTGATATAATCTGTGGCCAAAAGTATCTTTCTTGTACTAAAGCGAGCATTTTATCTTGCTCAAAGTCCCACTGAGGCCACTATTGTGAAGCTCAAAAACAATCTAAAGTTGCAAGGATCCCTTGGATATATATACTTGATTTCCTTGGAACAAAAACCAATTCATTAGGCAAAATAGGTCTTTGAAGCCATGTGAGCAATGCTCAAAAATTTTTGAAAAATATGAATCTACATGATAATTATTGGGAAGCAAATTAAACCGGTTACCTCAAAAGATAAAGTTTGAAGATGAACTTGTATTCTTATAGGAAGGAAAATCACTTGGTGTGTTAAGAATTTAGTTTCTTTTGAGTATACAAGAAATGAAGAGCCTCATGGTTGGATAAGAGAATGAACTCTGGGTGAATTAGGTAACATCGCCAAAACCAAAGAATTTGAACTACCACATAGAATAAGACATCGATAGTTGAGTAACACTTCTTGGACTCATTAACTTCTCACTAAAAAAAGATATGAGCTGACCTTGTGGCTTTGGACCGTGCCGATGCCGATGTGAGAAGTGTCTCATTCAACCATGAATACTTTCATGAAATCAGAGGGGGTTAACACAAGGTCCTCAGTCAGCCTTTGTTTAATCAAGGTGAAATTCTTCTCGGCCTATTGGTTCCATGAAAACTGTCCATTTTTCATACAATTAGTAACAGGAGCAATGAGAGAGTTGAAATTTCGAATGAATTGTTAGAATGTGGCCAAGCTATGGAAGCACCTTACCTCAGCAACTATGCGAGGAGTAGGTCATTCAAGGATGGCTTGCATTTTTTTCCTTTATCCATAGTTATGCCGTGAGAAGGGATGACAAACCCCAAGAATACAGCCCGTTCCTTCATAAAGGCACATTTTTTAGTATTCACGAATAGTGTTTCATGCCGTAGAACTTGTCAGATATGCTCAAGATGCTACTCAACATTGGTGCTAAATATGAGAATGTCATCTAAATAAACAACCAAAAATTTTCCGATGAAGGGCTTGAGAACACGGGTTCATTAAATGCATAAAAGTGCAAGGGACATTGTTTAGCCGAAATGGCATTACGAGTCATATAGACCTTCTAGCATCTTAAAAGCAGTCTTCCATTTGTCGCCGGGTTGGATCCAGATCCAGTGATTTCTGCTTCGTAAGCCGATTTTCAAAATAACTTGGGTGTTTTGTAACATATCGAGCATATCTTCAAGCCTTGAAATTGGGAACCGATACTTGATGGCAATCTTGTTACTATTAACGCAAATTTGCCATGTGTTGTCCTTTTGGAAGTTAACAAGGCCAGGACTATCTGGGCTAATGCTTTCCCGTATATACCCTTTCTGAAGAAGCTCAACCATTAGTTATTGTAACTCTTCATGCTTTCGGGGACTCATTTAGTAGTGAGGAAGGTTTGGGAGATTTGATCTGTTAGGGGGAAGTTCATCTAGTGCAACACTAGAGAATTCGTGGAGCAATCGGACTATTTGCTCGAGAATAGAGACAAGCTCTTCTGGATCAACCGTGTAATTGACAAGGGCATAAATTGGGGCATTCTTTTGACATAATCCTTTGAAATCTTTCACACAGAAAAATTCAATTAGCCCTTTTTATCGATGACGGAGCATCATGAGTGAACGAAGAAGAAACCTTGTCCCTTGGAGGGTTAATGAATAGGTGGCATTATAACCATTGTGTTGGACCTGACGATCGTTTTGCCATGACCAGCCCAAGAGGATGCGACAAGCATCCACTAGGATACGTTAAACTGAACCATGTCGTCAAACTTCCCGATATAAAACGGGACGGCGCATCATTGTCGGATAGTAATTTCTTTGCCAATCTTAAACAATAAGACCGGATAGGGCCTGGGTGAGCCTCACGGGACAAGTTTAACATTAAGACCATCTTCTTCGAGACCAAGTGGACATAACTGTCAAAGTAAATAACAATCAAGCATTAATTCCTATAGGTTGTTCCATAAACAAGGAAAATATTATTCCGTAACTACCTGTCATCACCGTCAAAGGGGCGGTTAAGACATATCGAACCACAAGGAATTTGGCTTCTTCATCCGGTTTGTAGATCTCCTTGGAGTCATCGTGGTCTCCTTCGGTTGATTCAAAGGATTGGTTCAGGGACCTCGTCGGTCAACTCGACGCAGACCTCGCTACTCATTTATAAACAATTGTAAAAGCAGTGCCTAGGTTTTCTACAATGAAAGCACTCATCCTTCCGGTTAGCAACATTGTTATTTCAATCAAAAGACCCGGTTATCCTATATTCCTTTCCCTTGCCGGTAGGGTAGGATTTGTGGAGCATGGCATTGTACTTTTTGGTTCCTAAATTGAGAATTTCTTGGCCCTTCAAGGCCTCAATTTTTCCTCGGCCTTGAGAGTCGTTTGGAAGGCCTTCTCTACAGATTATAAGTAGTGTAAAATGAGTTTCTCCTGCATAATGGGTTTTAGACCGCTTAGGTATCGGGCCCCTAATTGGACGTTGGTCGCTTGTAATTCAATTCGGTTGAGGAACTCATAAAAATCCTTGGTGTAACTTACTACATCTAGGTGAAACTTTTGTTGCAAAAGATGAAAATTCTGATACAAGACTTGTAAGTAATCTATCGGTAAATATTTCTCGTCAAATCTTAATTTCATTTCAGCCTATATGTTTATCTGGGCATAACCTCTCCGCTCTCGGCTATTTTAATAAAACTGCCACATTGTGACGGCGGGTCCCCGGAGTTGGTGGCTACATATCTGACCTTTCGATCTTCGGGCATGCCTTTCCAATTGAACAACGCCTCAATAGCGGCAATCCAATCTCCATAAGCTTCGGGATCAAGCTTACCATCAAAGTCAAGAATGTCAACTTGGATACTTTTGTGATCATTTTTAAGGGCCGGAGCTAAAGATTCTATATGAAATAAATTGTTTGTGGTGGGGATTATTTGCGGTGGTCTTTCAGTCGGGCAAGAGGCAATGTAGGTCGTGTGGGTGGGCAGCGCATTGTGATGAGAGATCTCGATGAAGTGGAGGTGGAGTTCATAAATTCATCAACATTTGTCAAAGGCTCACTGGGCATGAAATACAATTGGTTCTTAGCAGTATGGTGACTTTAATCTCCTTCCCGTTGCAAAAGTTCATCCATCGTCCTTTGCAATTCGGAATTGTTCCGCCGTAGCTCTATCATTTCTTCTTGGAGACGTATCTTTAAGATGGGGACATTCTTACCACCACGTCCTCGCAATCCTCGACCCATGCCTTCTTTGATACTATTTGATATCATTGAAGGGCAAAATGTTTGATCAAACTAAGAATGTATAATTCTAGCCAATTAGGATTTACTCAACTAATCCAAATAATCAAATACTCATAAAAAACCAGAGGCATTTCTTTTTGTTCAAAATTTGTAATTTACAAGTAGTTCAACATAATTTAAATAAGCCACTCAAGCTTAACTTCAAAATTAATGGAGGGAGATGGGGTTAGGGATTAACTTAACTACTAATATATCAATAATAGGGGAAAACCTAAGGGTGTGGAGGAGAAAAACCGTATCCGCATGGTGGGGGCGTCAATCAAGGGCTTTAATGGGAGCCATGTGCATCATAAAATGCAGAAGTCGTTTCATACCTGCAACTGTCCATTGTGTGTCCCAGTGCACAAAATATTACCGTCTTTTTTTTGTTTACAATATTTACCGAAAAGGATTCCCTCTCATCTATATATCATGCATTAAACTCTCTAAAATAAATGGATTATTATTATGTCTCTGCGCCTGCAAATTTGGAGGAGTGAAATGTCTTGGCAGTAGCACATATGCATGAGCAGGAATATAATGTTTTGGCACATATCCATGCATTCACATTTTATGCCTGACACAAACATTTAATTACATAAATATTATAAGGTGTCTCAATCAATAGTCATATAATGAATGTTGCTATACTTTATACAAGTCCAAAATTCCAATTTCCAATAATAGTGTTTTATGATGATCCCAGGGGACCAGCAAAAAGAAGACAATATCTTTATACCTGCCTGACAAGGTCTACCTGTGTTAATACAATTGCTAATGGGCCAGCAAATGTTGAAGTAGATGAGTTAGCTGTTCATTTATATCAACATCTATCTAGAACCATAAAAATGTGGACATGAACCAAGTGCATGCATATACATATAATAAGTCCATTTTCCTAGCCAACGCTTGTTCAAATAATGCTACTACTTATCCGCCTAAATGCTTTGTTCCTGAATGACAAACCTGTATATCAGGAAGTAACTGCTGGATGGTTGGGTCACGGCCACAGTACATTGTAAGTGATAGAAGCCAGATGGTCCCAGCATGACGTTCCTCCTTTCTATTACTATATAAGAGATCATCAAATATCTTTCTAGTGATTGCCTCTTTAACCATGGCATGGTTGTTTTCACTAGATTCACTTTCTTCACTAGAGATTGGCTTCAACCATGATGAGGACCCATCTGTGAGAAAATTTGAAGTTGTTGAGAGAGAGGTATAGTTAGTCTTTAATATCATATAAGCAGTCACTGGAACACTGCCCCACAGAAATGCCAGAGCCTCCCCGGCTGCAAATAAAATATCCTCAACCTGCACAGCAGATCAAATGGGTCATGCTTTGAAAGTAAGTGATCTGTTACTTAGCTATCTTATTGGGAATAACTCATAATTAGATTTTTTTAACTAACTATTTGCAACTTAAACAAACTTTTCAAGTACTTAAATGTTATCTAATCAATAAAAATGGGATAATTTTGAACACGGATCCATGCAATAACATCATTTTGAATCCATTCGATGGATAGTGAACCAAGATATGAAGAAGTAAAAAAGAACGATTATATAAGAAGATATTCTCTCTTATACCAGATAAATAAGATGCTCCTTTCTTCACTGCACCCAAAATGCTAAAGATTCACTTTCAAATTTCCAGCAAATAAAATGATTAAGTTGAAATGATTACACCACTTCTGCACACACCTTTGACCGGCAAAAGCTAAATATTAGCTCAAGGTCAGTATTAAGATGTGAAGGTGATGTTTCTTTCACACACATATGACCAAGAGAAATAATAATTTTCTGGATTGCTTTTGCCTCATCACCAGCAAAGAGTTTGATAAGCTTTTCATGCAGAACAGTCAACACCGGAACTGCAATTTTAAAAATTGGCAATGTTAAACCACAAAGGCACTTAGAAATCAAAAGAAATATATGAAAGCAATACAAATGCACTTCCAATGGATAAATGTTTAACCTGGACCAGAATCATAAACAAGGAGAGGTAATGGAGCACACAATCCAATATGACCAAGTGCCTGCATTGCAATAGAAGCCAATGTTGCAGTCTCAGAGCTAACAACATCAACCAGGCTTTTGACTGTACTCTGAAGAACACCCTCTGGGATCTGTCAAATGACAAAAAGCACAAACAACAATCAACTCATAAGTGGAGCAGAGAAGTCAAACACCAAAAGTTTATAACAATTCATTTTCCACAGCATACTTTTCAAACATTTACCTAAGCGAAAAGGAGAAATATCAGCTTCCCCTGAAAAAATGTGTTCAGGGAAAATAACCAAGGTGAAGGAACTCTTTGACAATATAAGACATCCTGCAGAGACCTACAGCCTATTAGACCTCCTTTCCTCTGAATTATGTATATGGACAAGCCTTAAAGCAGTTGTCACAGGCTATTCTGTTGGAAAGACTTGCCAGGCAGGAGCTCATGCATCTCACTGGTGATGAGGAACTAGCAGCCTATTTTCTTCACTGATACTTATTTTGAAATCCCTATTTGCAGTTTATTGTCCTAACCTAGTCTTTCGGGCTTCCAAAAGAGAAGCCGATCAACGAAGGGCTTCCTAATATCAGCATTAGATTAATTTGTAAGTCTTCTTTTAACATATCAGCCTCAGGAAGATAACTGTTTTGTTATTCCTTTGGACTGATTTATCATAGAAATGCTCCTGAAGCATGAGGGAAAATTAATCTTAAAACCTTTTGAAATGATATTTCTAGAAATTAATCTTCGTCTCTTGGTGGATGTCCATCTTATTCAAATTCATGTCAACTGCCACCCTAGCTTTTCCACATGGGAGGC
>JAODPA010105594.1:37939-49808 GCA_025585075.1 Nepenthes mirabilis
GGGGGGGGTTACTACAGAAGTTCACAAAGCATGGAAAAAGCTGCGGTAAACTGCTGCTTCAAGTTTAAGGAGGATTTTCTAACTCTGGTATTTTCAATTAGTAAACTTCCAAACTGCTGATTAAACTGTCCATCATTGTATTTCTCACGTTCAATCTAAATCTTTTATTTGAGCTAAAAAAATGTAGAGATGTCTTAAGATGAAGGAATTTATTCTTAGAGCTCCAATCGCCATCAGATTGGTTCGTTGAAAAGAAAGGAACAATAGGGCCTTCAATAGAGTGGAGCCACCTTTGCTCCCTTGAGGGTTGTTAATTATAAGGATCAACTTTTAGTAGGAAGAACTTCCTAACAATTTGTTCTATGGTTATATCTTGCAAGTACTGTTGAATTATATCATGTATATATCTACTTCTTTTGTTAACAACACAAGTACGTGTTGCATTCTGTAAGCAACACTAAATGAACTTTCATAATTTAATTATCAAGTCATCAAAGATTTGCTCTTCAATGTAAGTGTATGGACTCGGAAAATACACATATAAGTAGATTTGCTTTATCTTTATTTGGTTAAAAAGCCCGTTCACTTTCTATTATGAACACAGATGAACAAAGACGAGAACAAGAAGCACAAAAAAGCAAATTTTGACATACCTTTGATTCTCTTAACAGGCAATCAGAAGTGACATAGCCTATCGCACATAATGCTCCATGCTGCATCTCAAATCTTAAGACATTCACCCAATAATCGCAATGATCATGAATGGAGAAAAAACAATGTTAGGACCACCACAAGATTCCCTCTGTTCACAAAGGGGAAAAGAGGAAGGAAAGAAAGTACAAAACCTTAGCTTATGAGTTCCACTAACCAAAGAAACTAATTCACACAAGAACGAAGATGATGCAGCCAGAGGAAGAGCTGAAGAAGCTATCCCAAGCAAACGTGCCACAGATTGACGTGTGTCAAAGTCTACATGTCCCAGTAATTGTCTTAACCAAGGAATTTTTGAAGCATAGCGTGATGCCATCATCTATACAAAAAAGGCTACCATGTCAATTACGGAGCAAAAGGTCAGAAGGAAGTTGATTTGTCATGTTAAGTAAAGGAAGCCAGAAAACCTCTGGAAAATGAGATGCAATCACGACCAAAGCCTCCGAAGCATTAGCATGCAACTCAACAGAACCTTCAATTGCGATAGCATGTTCTATAAGCAAGCACATCTTTTCAACAGGAGATTGCAGCTCTGGTGTTCTAGAGTTGTTTTGCTCCAAATCAGCCTCAAAGCACTTCAAAAGAAAATTGATCATAGCTACATATGTTTTGGATGGGAAAAGAAGCTTCTGTTCCCTCAGCTCGCCGGACTCTAATATTCTTGGATGCTGCTTGATGATGTAATCTAGCATGTCCCCGACCTTGGGGTACTTAATATACAAATTTTGTCTTGTGCCTCTTCCTTCACCAGGAAACAAGCCTCCAATTGCAATTTCCCTGCACAACCCCCCCCCCAAAAAAAAAAATGCATCACTGAGAAACTTCTACCAATTTAGAGCAAATACAGAAATAAAAAAAAGCAAGAGAACAGACTAGTACTTCAGCATTTCATGACAACCTGACATCAAATTTGGTTGTGATCCTACAAATAAGATTAAAGCTTCTCATCTCACAAGAGGAAGAATGCAAATAGGGTACTCAATAATACATGCACATGACAAACAACTAATAACTGGACACACATCAGTTTTTGTGTAAGCATGCATGAATGTGCTGTGGTGAAGCTTCAGCTGCATTTCTTCTAAAATCAAAATTCTTAGTTTGCATATCCATGACAGCAGCAATTCAAGAATCTTCTGATGTGTTAACATCAGCAGAACCCATGAGGAAAATATCAACTAATATGTAAAATATCGGCCGAAATTTATCAATATTGGGCCCCTAAATACCAAATATTTTTCAACATCGCAACAAAATCACAAGATATTGTACAGGCAATATATCATGCGATATTTCCCTGCCAAGTTACAATTTGCAAAAAAGATATTTTGGTTAATATATCTGATACTGATATGTAACCTCCACTATGATCGATACCGAAATGGCTGTGACTAATATATATACCAATACTTTCGTCCACTCAGACCACATAAGCAAGAAGTGAAGCTTGGGGAATTTCATCTGTGGAAAAGCCGTGTATATGTAGTTCATTTGCTCATTTGATCCCAAATTGATGCGCTTATATCTGAACCTTATTTTATAGAGTGGACATTTCACTTCAATGGATAAGAGGAAAAGTGAATTTTCAAGCTGGATATATCTGGGTTATAACCAAATCTGCAGCACACAGCTTTCAAGCAACATAATTGAATCCAGTGAATCAAAGTATGCTGAAAGATGACAGAAGGGGGGAGATGAGTAAATAACATTCTCAGAAACTGAATTATGCACTATAGAGGACAACCATTGAAGTTCAACATTAACCGCATAAAAATGTCAAGAAATATGTTTAAGGAACCAATTCACAACCTGATAAAGAGGTCCAAATTACGAGGCAACATTAAAAAGAGATGCAGAAACAATATGCACTGGTATACTTATTTGTAAAAGTAAGCCACCTGATATCCAATCTAGGATCTGCTGCTGCAACCATACACAAAAATCGACTGGGGCAGTGATTCAAATCAAACAAAGTTGTTGCCCACCTCACAGCACAAAATCGTACCTCCCGTTGATCCTGGCAAGCAATCAAGACAGCATCCAGTGAGAAGAAAACTGGTAAAGAAACTATGGCGATGAAACATTAACAAGGAAAAAGGAAAAAAAAAAAAAAAAGAAGTCAAAGAAAAGCTTGTTACATAAGTAATTTATGTAACTAACAGTAAGATCACAGTACCTCTTGGGAGTTAATGAGCAAGAGTTTCTCCACATCTTTCAACACAGTTGTTGGTGCACCCTAATGTTCACATAAGAACCACGTGGGTCATTTATATATGGAAAAGAAGCTCTAGATATGTGGAGATCCTGTTCTAATTCACAGTCCAAGCAAGTCAATGTCACAAAATTATAGCTGTTTTCCATAATAGGAGCAATAATTTTGCTGCTTCTAAATAGATGAAGCAAGGGAAAAGCATGTCTGAAGCAAAGATGAAATCATGGAAAGAGCCAACATCGGACAAGAAAACTGGCTATAAAAGATTGCCTAGAGGTATTGAAAGATATAAAGATGGTAAATGGACCGTGCTACCTATGGCTTGACACGACCCAAACTGCCATGGGCCTTGCCAAGCACGACCTATAATGAATAGTGTTGGGCCGTATAGGACAACCCAACAACTCGGACCGTGCTAGGCCACAAGTTAGCCAGCCTGGCACCACCTGAAGTTTTTTTTAAGTAATTAACAGTCATGTGACTGTCAAAGTTCAATGGTCACATGATCATTGTTGATGGGGAGATCAGGGGGAGGGGGTGTTCCTAAATTATTAAAAAAATTAAATAAAAAAACCCATAACTATATCCCTCCCCCACACATTCACACTCACACACTCTCTCTCTACTCTCTCTACTCTCTCATATTATAATAAGTGATTTTATGTGACATTGAAATATTCATATTATTTTTACTAATTTTTNGGGAACGAAACGTGCCTTTATAAGGGCGTGGAGACCTCTCCCTTGTGGACGCGTTTTGGGGGCGGTGGAGGCCGTCTGCCAGGAACAAAACCGTGCGCCTGTGTGGCAAAGCGGACAATATTCACAAGCGGGTGCCCGGGGACGTTACACTGTACATACAGTAAATTACTTGTTAAGCAAGGAGCATGCTTACAGCAACCTAGTTATGTTAACCTAAGAGCCACACGAGTCATTTATATATGAAAAGGAAGATCTAGATATGTGTAGATCCTATTCGAATTCACAGTCCAAGCAAGTCAAAGTCACAAAATTATAGCTATTCTAAATAGCTATAATTTTGCTGCTTCTAAATGGATGAAGCAAGGGGAAGGAATGGCTGAAACAAAAATGAAATCACGGAAAGAACAAACATTGGACAAGAGAACCGGCTATAAAAGATTGCCTAGAGATACCGAACGAAAGAGGTTCACAAACAATCTTCAAGTCAATTTTAATTGATCAAACATCCAAAGTAATGACATGTTCTAGACTGTACATAAGATAAATTACTTGTTAAGCAAAGAACATGCTTACAGAAAACCAGTCATGTTAACCTAAGGAAATGGTAAATTTTCCAAGGAAATGACTAACTTTCCCACTTATGGCAAAGAAATTGTTTTCATTTTTTTTTTTTTGGGGGGGAGGGGGGGGATTTCCGACATCTATTAGTGAAAAGGTGGCTTGCAGCTTACAAACAAAAGTGGATACTCCTCCCAATGGAGGCCCTTTCCAAAGATAAAATCATGTTGGCCAAAGCAGTCATTGGGTAGGTCACTGTACCCCAAGTGGGGTGGGGGGATTTCTGACATCTATTAGTGAAAAGGTGGCTTGCAGCTTATAAACAAAAGTGGATACTCCTCCCAATGGAGGCCCTTTTCAAAGATAAAATCATGTTGGCCAAAGCAGTCATTGGGTAGGTCACTGTACCCCAAGTGGAGAGAGCACAGTTACACTTTAGAACTCATAAAAAATGATTAAACTTCCCCACTTTCGACAAGGAATTCTTGTACTTTTCATCCCTAATAGATCAGGGTGCTAACTTCAGTGGTCTGCAGTTGACAAATCATGATGGTATCCTCAAAGTGATTTTTTAACTTTATTTCATGTGAAATATTGGATTAATTCTGGAATCAATCTATAACAACTGGGAAAGATGAGGGAAATGGCATTTCTGAGATAGAATCAACTGAGTAATTTCTAAAATCTTCACCCACCAACCAAATGGACTCTTCATGCAGGCAACTTACATTACAGCATCAATACCTTATATAGTTCATAGAAAAATCAATGTTACCTCATAAGCAGTGGCAAGGGACATAATAGCTTCTTGAATAACTAACCGAAGAAACTGTGACTCTGATTTCAAGGCATCAAAAAGTCGAACAGGCATGTCTATCTTCTCCCTAAAGCAACACAGTGATCCAAGATACTCAGCATGAAAAGAATTTTAGCCAGTAAAGTAGTAGCAAGAAATCACCTGAAAAGCTCAGGCATGCGCTGAGAAAGCAGACCAATTGCTTGAAAGGCAAACGTCTTGGTTTCCCTAGCAACAACATCTAAGCCAACACATTCTAGACATTAGTAGTGTGAATTTAGGTCTCACCCTACAAGTTGGGATTTACAAAGGATGTTGAAGAGCAGAAACCAAAGATTTATATTCTTCTTACCCGTTCCTGAATGAGTGTAACCATCCAGAGACTTCAGAATTCCATTTAGAATAACAGGACCCATAAGCTTGAGCTGATCCATTCTTGCCTACACAAAAAGACAATAGTAAAAAGACTTCAGTGACTTACCCAGTCATCCTGGAATAACAACTTTACATACCAAAATTGCCTAGAGAAAGAGTGGCAATGGTTAATGACTGGAAAGCCAGGAATATGACGATAACCATGAGAAAAAATGCTAATCAAAACCTAGAATATCAATACAGCGGTTCAGATGCCCCAATCCATCCACTTCATGTGAAATTCTGAGTGCATTAGCAAAGTTACAAGAATAAGTGTCTCCTTCCGTAACAAAACTACCATCCTGTAGTGAACAAACCACACAAAAACGTTTGCTATTTATTTAAGAATAAATTACTTTTCAAAAGTGAGCTACATCAAACAACTAAGAGATTCCAACTGAAACAACTAGGAGACAATGCCCCATAACATTGCTTCTACTGCCATGAATCCACCATTGTTTCAACTTCACAGACCCCATGCTTCAAATACAACAGTCTGTTAACATGCATTGGATGGGCTACTTAAAATCATATTAACTTATAGAACCACTGCAACAACACTGCTCTGATTATCAGCTCCTCCAACTCATAGGCACTGCGTGTTCTTCTACTTGGTTCTCCTAAATTTCTTCTTCCATTTTCTACTTTACAAAAATTTCCTTTTAGCAAGACTTACCAAGTAAGCAGAAATGTCCTGCAGTAGGAAATAAATAATTGGTGACAGGTTGGGAGAAACACAAGGAGAATTATAACAGGCAACACAGCACAATGTTACTTAAAGAAGCTGATGTGCACTAATAAAAGATGATATCAAGCTGTAAACGGTATGGCACATGAATGCTAGACGTCATATATTAAGCCATCTATCTGTCCATGTTCAGCTATGCATTAGTAATTTATATCCACATGCCAATACCAACTGAGATGTCTACCTTTGTTAACTTTACCTCGTACAAAAATTTTATCATGATTGATGACAGAAAATGGAGAGTAATTTTGGCGCAGAAATTGGATGTTGTAAAACTACATAAACTGCAGGAAGGGCAGCAAATTGCATGAGGATCCCACCTAGTGGAGACTAGGAAGGGTCATGCATTCCAACCACAGCAATGCAAAGGCTATTTTCCTAATTTGAGCCCACGACTTTCAAGTCATAAAGAAGCAATTTTACTATTATGTTAGGCTCATCCCAGAACTGAATCAGGTGAAAAGATCTGAAAAGGGAGCAAAACCAAAAATCTCTCGACAATATTTCTTACATGTTTAAAAACCCAAAAAGCAAATTCCATTCCCAACTGCTTCAACTTTGACGTGGTGCTAGTGCCTGCATCATCCCATCATTCAAACAACACAAAGTGACTTATCACACTCTCAACAAATTTCATCATAAGAAGATTGATGATAAAGTGAAAGGACAGATTTAAAAAACTTTCACAAAAAGGAAAACCAAGAGGAAAGACAAGGGAAGACTCCGAGTTCTCAACTTGATGAGTTATTCACATAGAAATGTTTCTTTTTCTTTTTCTTTTTTTTTCTTTTTTTTTGATAGGCATGAACTTCAATAAAGGGTCCCACATTGACATAGAAATTTTGAACATAGGCACAAATTTTGATTATCATCCAGGCTGTCCACTTTCTTCTGCAATCAAAGATTCTTCACTTCAGCCCCACCAGAATTTCATAAACAACAATCAATTAAATAAGCTAATGATGCAATCATAATTTGGTTATGCCAAATGCACAATAAATTCCTGAATGTGGAAGTGAACTTCTTTACTTTTAAGCTGTTTCACTGTAGAATATGAATCGCTAAGCAGGCGACATTGTAGCTATGGTTAAAGGAGATGAACTTTCCCGCTTCCAATGTTTTGGGCTGTAGGGTGAGATCCATTCCAAATTCCAATAACTTAATTGTTGAACTCCAATTTTCAGAATGAATCTTATTTTCTGTTGATACTTTCTCTTCAAAAATTTTTGCAAGCTGTTGATTGGAGATGTTCTGACAGAAATTCAAGATGTATTTTTGTCTATTTGTGTTCTACTTATGAAAATATCAGCCGATACGATACGTATTAAATAATATGTATCGGTATTAAGACCCCCCAATACCAATTTTTCCTATACTGTGACAATCTCACAATATACTTTCCGTATCGGTCGATACGACCGATATAATACTGCATTATGATTTTCAGAAATGTTTTTCCACCTAACATATTCGATACCGAGGCGTATTTTTTAATATGTCTGATATTGATATGACCGTGACCGATATCAATACCGATATTTTCATTCATGGTTTCCAAAACAAGAAAGACGGAAAAATAGAAGTGAGCTAGCACTTTAGCTCCGACCCCCTCGTTTGATCCTCTCAATTCCAATTTCGGTATAGTGCCTATCCTACTAAAATTTCCTCAATCATGAACATTCGATCAGTAAGAAGTTGGGAGCCCCACTCTACCTAACATAGTAATGAACTATGCCCTCCACAAGACTGGAATAAAATGTATATGGAATAGGACCTCCTTAATGAAAGGACAATTCACCGGTCAAAGAAAGGGCAGAATTTAGTATACGGGGACCGTGGATTATTGCCGTTTCACTTCATCTAATAAATTCAGTTGTTTACTGTCACAAAAAACTTATCAGGGACTCCCATTAGGAGCATAAGTGGTCCTGAAAATGAAGGGATTGGAAGCCGGGCAGCCATATTTCTTAAAAATGGAGGTCCGCGGTGAATATCTGGTACTATTCAATAAAGCCCTTTCTAGGAACTGGCGTTTGACTTTTCTGAAAGAAGAGAACAAGTTCTGGATGATTGTGGCTGTTGCAAATAGGGATATACAGTACAGTTGGCACGTTTTTTGTACTTTGTAGAATCCATTTGAGGGAGGATTATACTAGGCCATGGGGTTGGTGGTACTCCTTTCATAAACTGCTAACTATAGGTATGAGAGAGTAACAGATTTAGATACTTACCCAAAAAAAAAAAAAAGAGTAACAGGCTTAGAGGGAATATGCTTGAACTTTGTTACAACGCGCAAATTCATTTAAAGGCCTAGCTGTGAAGGCTGTTTCATTCAGTGATGCTTAACAAGATATCCGGTGCTGTGACTTTGAAAAACTGGTCCATCTTAATAAATGCTGTCATAAACTCATTATTCAAATAGCAGACAGTTATGTATCCATAGTGTACATGCTCAGCCAGTGAAGTTAGCTACTGCAAAGAAAAACTTTTCAATATTGGCATTTCTAGATTAGTGATCCCGAAGGAATTCTGTTTTCTTAGCCTTAGACATAAAATTTCAATATTGGCAATTTTAAATTATTAAACAGGGATATTCAAGGCATGCTTTTTTCTAATCCTTGCACAGAAAAGACAACTATGAAAGAGTTTCAGCATTATTCAACAAAGGAGAATAGTGAAAGAGCAAACATAACATTCTATTAAGAGGGGGGAAATACACTACAAACCATATATACAACCAAAAATGCACTGCAGTGTTGAAGGGAAACTATTTGCAGCTGTGATAGAGCGGCAAAACACAAGCATTATCCTAGCTTTCATAGCAGGATGCACGGGGACAACTTTCAGCTCTGGAGCAATATTATCAGTTACAGCACTTCCTGTCAAGAAAAATGTGGTAATATGGTGAGGATTTGAAGAGCATATTCAGTCAAAAACATATGAATTTCAAATTTATAATATAATACATAAAACAGTAGACAATAGGATGATGAGAAGTAACTAAAGTACAAGTGGAAAATAGAGCTCTTAATCATAATTGGATAACCTAAGCTGAAAGGATTTTTTAAGCAAAAAAATCATCATGAGTTCAAATTGTGCCTTTCATTAGTCCTATGGAAATGAACATCACATCAGACATGCTTTACAAGAAAATAGTCATGTATGAGTAAAATTTGCAAGTCATTGGTGAATACTCATGTTCTATTTGCTAATTTGTTTTCGTTTTTTTAGTCAGTAAAATCTCAAAAATAAAGCTGTCTTGATGCAATTGAAATTACAAAGTGTGTTATTCACGCCCAAATTCAATAATCTTAACAGGAAGCTGCATATACGTACCAGAAGCAAGGTAAAGCTAGAGAGAAGTTAACAAGGAACAACCATGCATATATAAAATAAAACTATAGACTCAGTAGTGGATCAGAAGATACAGAAAGAAGGTGAAGTGGCTAGCACAAACTTATGTGCACTTGCAAACAACAGAATACAACTTCGTACCATTAAATAGTAAAAACAATATTTTGACAAGGCTTGGATTGTCTAAATCTGCAGCAGAACCCTTCTTCTTCAGGAGTTCCTCTCCTCTCTTAGCAACTGGCTCTTGACTTGCATAGATGTACAATTAATTATCAGATAACTAATCACTCTCAACTCTCAAGACATCCAAAAAGCAAGTTATATAAAGAAATTCAATCTCACTACATGGCCTGATACACCAAAAAAATAGATACGATGTACCTGTCTACACAGGCAGCTAGATATATGGGGTATACGACCTCAGCAGTCAGATTCATAGAGTCAATAACATTCAATATCCCCAACTGTGGACAAGAAATTACATTAAATAAGAGTATATCACAGATATTTATGAATAATTAAATAAAATAGGTAAGAAAATCATATAAAAATATGCAGGGCAGACTATTTCACCTTTCTTTTTAAAAGCACCTCATTTGTCAGCGGTTGCTTCCCAGTAACACGTTCAACCTGACTCATTGAAAGGCCAGCTGGAGTTCCCCCACTGGAGATGAAGTGACTACCGTATATCAGTACATGAGAAAGGAACACCATAAAAATCAAAGTTGATAGGATGTGGATTCAGACCCTTGGGTTGGTTGTCGATAAAGAACTGTGTGAAGACAAAATTCAAGAAATATCTCAGCATCCTGAGAACCCTTAATCAGCCCATACTTCATCGCAACTTCATTATCAATTTGACTTGGATGACACTCACCAATTACCTGAAAAACCATGGTTCACACAGTTATCCATATGTACGGCATGGAACCTGAACGGGGAATCATGAAAAATGCTGACAAGAAGTGCAATGGAATAATCTTACCTTTATAGATGTTCTCAAAATTCTCTCTTGATGCTGAGAAGGAAGCTTTGAAATGTTTTTCAAAAGAGTGGGAGCCATATTTTCTTTCACCTAAATTAAAAGATTAAGAATCTCTAGTCAAAAACAATAGTAAATGTTGTTAAATGTAATATCAAAAATATAATTCAAATGCCAGGGGAAAGCACACAAACCATAGTGTCAGAGCGGTCAAATGCCATCTCTATGTAGATGATGCAAAAGTTTCTAACCATTGGAGCAGCATTAACATCTGTATACATATTCCACAACTCTGATAATGGGAAACCAATTTGAGGTTCATTTTTCACACGCTTGTTTACATGACTCAGTATCTCAATCACCTATGCCAAATAGCCACAAATTAATGAACAGAAATGCAAGGATCCAGGGACAAACACAAACACCCTATAAGACTAATCGAAGAAAACTAACAATGATTAGGTTTTGGAGCTACAAAATTTTGCATACTTAAAACCCCAAAATTCTGAATCACGTAAAAGAATAGCTGCTCCATGAGTATATGTGATTTTACCCCGCCAGGTTATTTGAGCACATATTTTGAAAAACCATAGTTTTTAGTATTAGTTATCACAGTTAATTTGTAGGTTAAACATCCGAAAAAAAAAAAAAAGATTCATTAATTAACACTGCATGACAGAATAATTATTCTCTCCGAAAATTCAGTCAGTAGTCATACAACGAGAGTTGCTCAATTCTAGTAAACAATAACAAACAGATAATTAGCATTTCAAAAGTGAAATGAAACGAGATTTACTCTCGGGGAAAATTAACCTAACTATTTGCAATCTCTAGTACTTTGACCCAAGAATCATCCGACTGTTTAGTTGTTGATACCAGCAGAAACCCTAATTTCAGCGCTAGGAACCCAAACAGACATAGAACATGTGTCACAAACAGAAGTGGAGAACCATAAAAAAAATTTTGAAGCGAAGAAGACGATGCGTCAGAATGTAGAGACAGAGATAGAAGACCGACTTTGTCGCGGACGGCAGGTGACTGGAAGGAGAGAGAAGCAATCGCAAATGGAAGAAGCTTGGAGAGCAAGCTTTCGAGTTTCGAGTTGTCGCATAACGCCAATCGTGTTAACATTCTATCCAACAATTCTTCTCTATCATCGCTCGAGCCCACTGCCAACGTTGATGACGACTCCGCCATTGCTGGTTCTGCTCTTGCTCTTCTTTCAGCAGCCTGATACAGCTAGAGACAGGGGTGAGCGCGGCAAGTACTTTATAGAGCTACGAAGCGCGTATAGTGAACGTATAGGAATACCTACGCTACTCGTATTTTTTAATGTTTTTTCGCAGTAAAAAATTCCCATTTTAAATATATTTTTAATACAATTACCAAATA
>JAODPA010105605.1:0-20432 GCA_025585075.1 Nepenthes mirabilis
ATAATTTAATAATTAATTTTTTAATATTTAATAAATTATTTAAATGTTAATAATTTAGATCAGGAGAAAAATAAGTGACTTTCGGAGGCCAGCCTTTTCTTTTTCCGTTTATTTTTCCTGCGAAAAGACGGGCAACGGGAGAGAGAATGAAAGCAACTATAAAGAGGGAGGCGGGAAGGCATGGGCTGTATGGAGTTTCCGAATATGGAGAAAACCGTCTGCTCGTCTTGCTTCCCCGAATTCCCGAAAATTTGGGGTGGGAGACTCAATGCTCATGGCTTCCGACATCACGTTTGCTGTTTCCAGATCGTCCACAACCCTAAATTGGGCAATCCAAATCGGAAGATTAATGCTTCGATTTCTTCATCCTCAAAATATCGAACAACAGCGTCTCGAAATTGTTTGCACTGTCCGTTTGGGGTTGGCTATCACGATCCTCGTTTTCTCGTTATCTTCTACTTTATTTCTCTTCTAGAGTTCGTCTTCTTCATGAATTCTTTCCGAGATTGTCGTTTCAAATTTTGTTGATCAATGTTTTCAAACTCTTAAGAGGAAGACACTAAATTCCTTCATGGATTTCCCAGACCTGCAGAAGATGTTCCCTAATTTTGTAGGGATCTGGTGCCTTTTCCTTGGCATTATTTCCTTCGTCCACTCCAAAACTGATTCCTCCGATGGTAATGTCCGACTCCGTCTGAAAAAAAAAAGTTCATTAAAAATTTGCTATGGGATTTTCTATCAACCGGATGAAAAGCTAGAAATAGGACGAAAAGTGCGAAACCAAAACTGAAAACGAATATCAATGTGTAAGATCCCTAGGGTTTCCTTTTTTGCAGTTTCTGCCCTAAATGTGATGTATACGAGCTTGAATTCTCCGGATAAACTAACCAATTGGAAATCGAGTGGAGGTGATCCCTGTGGTCAAGATTGGACCGGAATAACATGCTCTGACGCATCGGTGGTTGAAATGTAATGTTCTTCTTCACATGAATTGATGAACTTGTAAATATTATGCACATGGCTTCACAATTATTAAATTATGGAAGCATCCTCACTTGTTTCAACTAAAATTTCTCAAGCGTTAACTTTTTCTTTTTCGTTTCTGTTATGCAGAAGACTTTCTGGCCTTGGACTGACAGGATCCTTGGGTTATCAATTATCGAGCTTGTCATCTGTCACATACTTGTGAGCACGTTCCCCCCTGAAGATGACCAAGATGAAATATCTTTATTCATCTGTTTATCTATATATCGGCAGAGCATATTCACTGTATAATTGACATGTTTCTTTGTCCTCATGCAGCGACGTGAGTCAGAATAATATTAAGGGTGATATACCATACCAACTTCCTCCTAATGTTATTCATTTGTAAGTTACACCAACAGAACTTCGTGCCTCTTGATTGCTATTTAAGTGGGAAGTGAAAGTGTATCTGGATTGAACCCAAGATAATGGGTTCTGCAAATTTGACAGAATATCTCGTTATGTCCCTGGGAACTTTCTTTAATGAAAGAGACAGAGGGATGCCAAAAAATTGGGCAAGATTTCAATTAGTCCCTGCACGTGTAGCTATGAAACTTGGTAGCTAACTGCAGGCTGGAGACAAGGGTAAATATTAATGTGGAAAGGTTACAGGTGGCGCAAATTCCATTACAACTGTCAGTGCCATGAACTGAGTTTCTAGTTTCAACCATTGGCAAGCTGGCTGGCGAGGTGATTATAACCGATCATCTGATGGCTGCTAAAGGGGTTGTTATAAAGAGAATATTTTTCTTTTATGACATGATCTGTCCACGTTATCAGGACCATGCAAAATAAATAGATGGATAATGTGACATATCAAATGAGTGTTTGGAAGGTGTCCTTACAATGCTGTGTAACGTTACTTTATTATAAATTCTCAGTTGGGTAGTCGGCCAATATTCAAGTAGAGTTGCTGAAGATGATTCCCTTGGCTGCCTCTGGAGTTCAATTTCCCTGGTGGCCAATGGGACATTTGGTGGCTGACTAGCAGCTGCCTGCACTAGGGATAAATCACTCGGCAATTCTGCCTCTGTAGAATTGTTGGCAGCAAAACTGTGCACCACTCAACCCATTGTAAGATATGCCTTGGCTGCAAATCTAGTGACTTTTGCACATTGCAAAAAATTTTTTGGCATCAGCTAACTGCAATTTGGGAAATATGGCCAACAAGAACCAATTGATCTCTTACCTTGACTCAGACTCATAATATTCCTGCTCCTATTTTCTACCATTTGGTAATAAGTCCTAAAATCCCATTAGGTGTGTCAAAATTTGAATGAGATTATCGAAATGTCCCACAAGATTAGAGCTGAGGGGTGACATGCCAAGGGATATAAAACTTAATATCAAAGGTATGATGGGCTCTTGGGGTGCCAACCACATAGGAGGCTGGACAAGAAGAGGCTCAGCCGGAAAGATAGCTAGTCGAGTCAGTTGAACTGAAAGACAGCGTGGTTGGAACAGGAAAAACTATCTAGATGGAAATTGTTAGGCAGAAGGCAAATTGTGCTGAATGCCAGGATAAAAAAATAATAAAAGAAACTTAGGGCTGGAAATTAATGGAAGCGAGATAAGTAGAGTACAGATGAAGTATAAGCGCATGAAGATGTAAGAAATCAAAATGCAGCAAACTTAAATAACTGCTGAAATTGTTAATTTGCTGAAAAGCTAAAATCCACTCGAATACAAATTGGTGAAAACATTGCAGGATGTAAATTGCTTTGCTTGAAATGAGGTACAATTGTAATTGAAGGGATCCTGAATGTAAATGTTGTGGATAAGTTTAAACGTTGCTAAAAATGTAAAGGCGAGAACATAAGCTGAAGAAAATACCAGGGGCTTGCAGTTGTTGGGAGTGTGCCAAAGAGAAATCGGAAAGAAAAGTTATTTTCCTTTTTCAGTAAGCAAAATCCCCACTTAGGCAGTCATCCCTTGATTGTTGGTGACCAACCACAATCATTGCAGCCAAATTCAGGTTCCATTATCCCCCTCTTGGGAGAATATGTGAACAACCTGGCAAATACAAGGAACAACTATGTATACATTACATGGAAATCCACTACTTAACCAAGAGAAAAAACCATCGGGCATTTGTCATGTCCCAGCTATGTAATTAAACATAAGTCTCAAGTAATAATCTAATGATGCTGCACAAAATCACTAGCAACTCAAACATTTAGAACCAATAAGCATCCTAGATTTAAAAAAAAAAACTTTTATATTTTACATATGGACATAATTATGGATCCCAATTAAAATATTCTCGCACCAAAACATTATCCAAGGTTCACATCCGTAACCAATCCAAAGATTAAAGCCCCATTTTAGAATGAAGACCTTCACAATTGTCGTCCAAAGTGACTAACTTTTGCTCACTGCCGCTCAATACTAAACCTACTAATATGGAATATGGTGGGTTTACGGAATGAGTCAAAGTCTTAACATGGTATGAGAAATATGATACAAATAATACACCATAAGTGTACAAAAAAAGGCTAACAAATAACATATGTATATCTATAAAAAATTTGGAATCAAGGCCCAATGATATCTCCACTGGCATGGCAAAAATTGGAGATCAGTATGTTTATATATTGTAAGCCTTTAGATAGGGTCGTTAGTTATTATTATAAGTAGTCGATGGGCTTTCTTGAACTTTTACATATAAATAATATAGTGGACATGTCACAAACTATATATATATTGTCAATTACCTTATAATGGTTCTATTAAAATAAAAGTCTCCACAAGAATAAGCTTATTTTTAAAACTCATAAAAAAGCACAGCTTGGTTATTCTTGTAGATATTTTCATGGTTTGAGCAATATTATATATATGCAATGAGGTTTCACCATAAAATGATATACCGATTCGATCCGAGATCTCTTATTGAATTGCCCATTCAATGAGCATTCTCAATATTATGCCTTGAAGAGGACTCGAACCTCCACGCTCTTTAGCACGAGATTTTGAGTCTCGCGTGTCTACCATTTCACCACCAAGGCATCTTGAAAGTGATTCGTATTCCATGAATATGATATCTATCGACAAAAAAGATTTGTCTACGTACTTCGTTTCTTTTTGTCCAAATCCTATAATGAAGCGTCATCATGAGAAACTGAGTAAGCATAAGCGGAAGCCCAGAAAACATATATCTATTTGCATCAGTTGATTGTTCTGATAAAAGCACTTTCTCTTTCCTTTATCCCCCCTTTACTTTCCTATGGGGATAACTATATATCACATTCATAATTTTGCACCAAATAATTTTCTTTGAACCCCTTTTCTCCCCTTTTTTTTCATTCTAATTATTGACATGGGAAGGGGTAAGGAAGATTAGAGATCGAATAAACTATCTGTGACTAATTCCTTCAAACCACTCCGGTATATATGGAAGGGGCCCCCGAGTATACATAGAACGGGATATTCTACCAACTAGGCTAACATCACAAATTTAGCAAAAAGGAACTATATTTGGTTTTGCATGTTAACCAAATTTTAGGGAGGAATACAAATGGACATACTCATGGAGGTTATGAATAAGTAATTTCAAAATTTCATCAAAGTTGAGGGGCAGAAACCTAAAATTCAGGTATAAAACAAAAGGAGGAACAATAAATGCATTTGCCTTACTTAGATATTCCAATAAACCATGAAATATTCCTCCAAAAATCACCATTTCTTCTTTCGCCTTCTCTTCATCTATTTCTCTAAGAATTCTTAGCCAAATGAGCTTTAATTAAGGCATCCAAGCTCTTATATGACATTATCCTAGTTAAGTTTAAGGTTCTTAATCAAAATGATGTGCCAAATGGGGCATTAGATTACTTCTAATTCATTTATAAAGAAAATCGATACTCTATAATCTACTGCATTTTAGATTCTAAGACAAGTCAATGGAAAGCAAAGGGCAATTACTTCATATGCGCTAGTTATGGGTGCGTCATTTGCAAGTTTCCGCCTGAATTGAGCATATGTGACATTTATGCTTTCATCACACGCAAATTTCTATCTTAGTTGTGCAATTGCACCAATCAAGCTTGTATTATCTGCAAGTTTTCAGCTTAATTGAGTATGTGCACCCATTATTCGTTACGTTCTATTCTATCTTGAAAGAGCTTGTGTTGAGTCTTATTAGAAAGTACATTGACCTTAAGACTTAAACATGAATCATGCATGAATTAGATGTAATCTCCCTAAAATTAGTACTAGGGTGTTACAACCTTCTCATCCAAAAGAGCTCTCTGCTATGAGTTAGGTTATACCACCCTCTTACCATTCACATATTGGGTATACTTGGATGAGAGTATAGTCTCACACTATTATAGAAGTGGAACTTGGATATACAACCCGTTTAGGAGGGTGACACAACCCTCACAACAATGTTTCATAATTTTCACTACACAGGTGGAAAATCCTATATTGGTGAAAAGAGAGAGCAAAAAAAGTTATAGAATTGCTCTTTACCATATCTATAAGAACATATTAGAGAATAGTTGCAATCATTGCCCAAACGGTTCACCATCTTTTCATCCTCATCCTTCTCCTTTTCTCTCTTGTGGTTCGTTCTCATAAATTTGGTTGATGTGCTTCTAGCGACATCCTAGTTTCTTCCTTCGGAAGTCTTACCATGCCATTTATATGCAAATTAAGAAATATTAACGCCTTTTGAAATTAAATTTATAGTTAGTCTCTAATCTCCTCCCAAATATGGAGATATAGGTGCCATTGTTGTGCCAGATGTTACAGTCAAAGGCCTAGAGAAACCGAGACGATTTCTTATTTAGGTAGTCCAGACTATCCATATATATTGTTTTGATTGAGATCCAATGTACGTTGCACCCTTTGGAAGAGGTGAATACCTGGATAACCGAACTTCCTGAATCTAGTGAGCTCCTGAATTTCTAAACTTTGGGAGAGCTGCTTCTTGCCGCTCGAGCTCCAGCTCCCATACTTCTCGCCCATCAAACATTTTACCTCCAGCCGCTTGTGTTCCAGGTCCTGGGACTCAATGGGTCATGAGACTTCAACCCATCCTAAAATTGGTTTTTAGGAGCCCACCTTGCTGCGCTTTCATCTAAAATTTATTTTTAGGAGCCCATTTTGCTGCACTTTCATCTGATTTTCAACTCCCAAGATGTGCTTCACGTTTTTATGGAAGAGTATAACCTCCTGTAACTGTTGCTGTTGTTAGTCAAATATGCTGTTGGTTTCAGCTGGATCTTATCTTACTGTTTCAGATTGCCTCTAGTGAACTGCCAATTTGGTCAACTTAGCTGTGCTGAGACTATATTTTCGTCATACTCTTCAGGGATCAGACGCGGAGTGTAAAACTCATCATTCTTGGCTGAGGACTTCACCCTACCTTGGCCAGGGACCTAACATGGGATTTGACCCACCACTTTTTGTATCAATCTACTACCCAATTTATGCCCAATTTGTATGAAAGTAGATCAATGGACCCAATTCGGTGGAATAGCAACATTATCAACATTAGCTGAGGGTGAAAAGTATGGTGTCAACAGACCCATAACAAGTTATGAAATATTCATATATATATATTTTTGTTCTCTTTGCAATATCTCTATACATTCAGAATTTTTTTTCTTTTTAATTGAATGCTTCAGATCTTATTTATCATTTATGCAATCTAATGCTATTTGGTGAGTGGCTGAACAGAGATCTTTCTAGCAATGGCTTCACTGGTGGCATCCCGTACTCAATATCTCAGATGACAGACGTAACTTACCTGTAAACAGTATTTTATTTTTTCTCCATTCTCAGGAATTCCTTTGTAGCCCTCGAGTTTTATCTACTTAACAGTTGATCTTAACATTTCTGGATTGATGCAGCAACTTTGCTCATAATCAATTAAGTGGCCAGGTGACTGACATGTTCAGTCAACTTCGCAAGCTTGATTCGCTGTAAGCATTCACATCTTGGTGGTGTTATTTTATTATTTTTTGGTAGAAATATCTCCTTTTTTAGTGGTTCTTTTTCATCCCCAGAACTTGAAGTTGATCTAATTGAGGTTCAGACATTCTGCAAGGGCCTAGAAAAAGCTGTTGCTTACTGATACAGGTCGTAGTTATTTCATATAGGGGTTTGAACTGGAATCATCAACTCTATTTTTCAATATTCAAAAATAAGGTTTAACGTCAACTGTTATTTGGGGAATCAAAGGTAGCTTGCTGGTGAGCTTCCCACTACCTAGGCACCCACCAACTCCCCCTCTTCTTCTTACCTATCAGGCTGTGGCAAATAATCATGCTTAAAGAAAGAAAAATATTCCTAGAGTGAGAATTTAAGTGTAGGTAATTTTTTGTGTGAAGACAGCTGCCACTGTAACTAATGATTAGCTTTCATTCAAGAACAATATGTCAAATGGTCACCACGGGACATGTGTGGATAACATTTTCTTTTTTCTTTTTATTTCTTTTTGTGAAATTCAGCGTATTATATGATTTTTCATTTCTATAACGAGTTATGGATGCAAAACCCAGAAAAACTTCAACATGACATCAAGATTTGCTTTCTGATGGAATCTATGTTTTCTGACCTTGATACATTAGTCTTTTACAATATGTAGGGATTTTTCATACAATATGCTGACAGGAAATTTGCCTCAGACTTTTGGATCCCTCTCTAGCCTCAGCACGCTGTAAGGAATAAACATGTTTACATTTATATTTGGTGAGTTGTTGTTGCTGACTTTGTTTATGATCCAGATATTTGGAGAATAATCAGTTCACTGGCCCAGTTGATGTACTTGCCAAACTAAAACTCGACGATTTGTAAGTAGATGACCCTGATGCATATTTATTTTCATTTTTTATTTTACACTGAAAGTAATTACTTACTTGAGAGTAGTATTTAGAGTATTTGCTGTTCTGTTGATTAGAGTTTGCATTAGGATCAAATGTTTACTTTACCAACTTCGGGAATGAAATGATTTGGCCTATCTGATGGATGGAAATATTCTTAGCTTAAGGATTAGTCAATTCTGGATATTAGTACTATAAATTGACTTGGATGTATTGTTGGCAAGGAATTGTGTAATCTATTAATACATAGGAGGCCTTTTTTTCTAGGTGCTAGCATAATGTTTTATCCAGTAAACAAATTCCTTTCTAACACCCATGGAAGATAAATTGGAAGAAAGACATATAAGATGTCCTGGATACCTAAAACATAAGTAATTCATTTGTGGGAAACTATTCATTTGGTTAAGGGTAGAGGCAATAGGAAATGTATAGGTAGCACATAGATAAGTTGGTGCATCCCTGGTAAAAAATGAATTTGAGGATTTTGTAACTTTCAAAGGATGCTTTAAACAGAGCGAAATGGAGAAGATTATTCATGTATCCAGATTTACAGTCATCTCTTATGGCTTTAATTTTAGCATTCCTGTTGGAAGAAATTCTCTTATTACTCAATTACTTTTTTTTTTTTGAAAAAAATAGTTCACTGATATCTCTATGTAAGTAATTCCAAACATTGGTGCAGTAGTAAGGTTGCTCCATTATGACTTATAGGTTTAAACCATAAAATAATCCTTTGTAATGTAGGGGATAAGGCTGTGGATATCCAACCTTTTCTTAATCCCACAATGTGGAAGCCTTGGAAATATCTACGTGTACTTGTCACCATGGATATCAGGAAACAAATGTATCTTGGATTTGCTTATGATTTGGATAGAATGATCTGATTGAACAATAGTTTCCTATATGACATTGTCATATATTTAAGATTTATTTATTATATATGTTTGTAGAGTTTCTCAATTTTTTCCATGTTTGCAGGAATTTGGCGAATAACCATTTTAGCGGCTGGATCCCCACTGAGTTGACAAAAGTTAAAAAGATAGAGTGAGACTCCAATAAGGCTATTTTTTGCAAAATGCAATGAAAATTTAGATCTTGTCATTTAACTTGCAAGAAATTCATGTAGGGTTGAGGGAAATTCTTGGTCTTCAGGGCCAGCTCCCCCTGGCATGACTTCAAGTGATAAAATTAGCTCTGATGGACCCTCAAATGGTGGAGTAGGTAGCTTCAGTGGGGCTGTGATTGCTGTAATCATTTTGGGAATTTTGCTTGGTCTAGCTATTGTCGTTGCTCTTCTTGCAAGAAAGCGATCATCTTTTACTTCTAATTTGCTTGATGAACATGAGAGTTTTGGCCGTCACAAACAATTTAATTCCTTCAAGGCCCCTGGATTCTCAAATGATTCTCATGGTGATATGTGCATAGACTTCAAAGGTAATCTTCTGTTATGAAGCATCTCTTTATATGAACTTTCATTATTGGTATGTGACAATGGTATCCTGTTAACAACACAATTCCTTTTCATTATCAGAAAATAATAAATAATAAATTTTAGGTAATCTATAGTTCTATTTGATACATTTTGAGGTTTATCACTGATATAGTAAGTTCATTACATGGAGTATGAAATGTGTTGGGTGTATACAATTGTTTTGTCTCCAGATCCACTTTAATAGCCACATGTCTAGAAATTTGCAACAAGTTACAATAAAGGAGTGAAATATGACTGCTAAATTTATTGATGGGTTATAGGGGGCTGCTAAGGGTGTATAGGCACCGCCTATTATTTTTGGCAATAGGGTTGTCTAAGTTTAAATGGATAAGTATTTGTCAACTTTACTTGATGTTACAACCTTTTCTTTAGACAGGAACTGTATAATAATAAGATTACTCTATCATGAAGCAAAAGTCAGAGGTTCTGACCACCGAAAGAGACTCTTTGTTCCGTATACAATACATTACTTCATACATTTGACTTTTATAGGATTTGCAATACGGGTCTCTCGTGCATTGACCCGCTCCCGCCCTTTTCCTCTTTTCCCCTTCAATTTTGTTCTACAATTATTTGATTATTGAACTTTATTTGATTTCTTGTCCCATAGTGAATCAAGCATTTTCTATAGCACTGACCCTTTTTGTGACGATAACAAAATCTAAGTAGGATCAATTTTCTCATAAAGGAAAAAATTAAAGGAAAAGAAAAAACTGGTGGCAGAAAATCCCACCCACTGGCATCCCCACCTCGACCATCACCATAAAAAATGGGACGAAATGACATCTACGTTACAGCACAAAAAAAAAAAAAAAAGCAAAAGAAAGAAGCTGTTGAAAAAAAATCCCACCCGCTGGCATCCCAAACTTTGTTATCACCATCACCATTCCCATTGGAGTACCCCACCCATTCCCTCTCTTTCCCGCTCCTTTAGGCTTATGTGCTGCCATCACTAGACCAACATGAGGCTGGATGGATTGCTGTGGCATCTAGAGGTGGCCTCGACTTGGCTGGGTTAAGTTAGTGTTACCAACCACCCACAACAAGGTAGATGTAGCCTCTTCATAAGGTGAGCGACGTCAGAAATGGGCTCTCCCTTAGCCTTTTCTGGCGGATACTGCCACCCATGTAGCCTCTCATGGGTGGGGATGTGAAGATTAGGGGAAGGGGAGTGGCTAGTGGCTGGTGGTGGGAGGTCATAATGGTGGTTTTTAGGGGTGGGCAATCAGTATGGTTGGGAGAGTATAGGTGGGACAGCATCATGCTGGGAAATGGAAGGGGTGGAAGCAGATTTGATCTTTTTTTTTTCCCATTTTATCCTTAAATTTGTTAGATAATTCATAAACAATATTGCTTTTTTGTCTTCCATTTTTAAAGACATTCTAAAATGCAGTGTCACATTCACAATATAAAATTTATTCCTTTTTTTTTTTTTACAGTTGGATTTTCTCCATATATAAATTCTATTCCCACATCACCCTTTTTGTCATAAATTGTATAGATGAAGGAAAATGCATGATCTCGCTGGAATTTGAAAAGTTGAATGGAATTGCGAAAAATAGAATAATTGAAGCATAAAATTGTGTGGAAAATAGTACATATTGCAAGTTTAGGAAAAGATGAATACTTTTGCTATAGAACTCATAAATGTGATTTGTCTGACATGGGCCCTTCAGTTTTGTATTTATGTTTGATATTTGAAGTCGGCTTTGAATGTATCTGTTCACTACACATTATTATTCTCTATGCTGCATCTGTTGAATATTAACATTTATATGTTTTAATTGTCATGCAACTGCTTGGAACTAAAAGTGTTTGTTTTATGAAACAGTCATGTCATGGTTCTTACAATGAAATGAATTTCTTTGCTTGTCGTATATTTCTTCTTGCCCCATTGCCATGATTTGTTTTTCTTTTAGCTAGTTACAGTCTTTGGTGCAAATTTTCAATTAGATGGAGTGAACATAATTGTTCTGGAACACATTCTGTAGCTTTAAATTTCACCTCATTGACAAATTTTCCACTAGAAGCTACTCGTTGCCATCAACTCTTGATCCCAACAGTGTTGAGATTTGGTTGCCTTCTCCATTAGGTGAAAGTGACTTTTTATTGGTGGAAGTTTGAAAGTTAGTTAATTCGTTGCACACGTTGTAGCATATAATTTCATCATCGCACTTCTTCCTTTTATCTTCAAGTTGATTTTTACTGTAAAATACTCTCATCCTAACTAAAGAGAAGTTACACCCAACTTGAAGTTTTGTGGCAATTTAATTGTATATTTCTTCTTCCACTTGAATGCTAGCCTTAAATTAGTAGAGGTCAATATGACCTAGAAATCATGTATTCCAATAGTAGAATCAACCTACATGCAATTTAGGGGTTTAAAATTGCTTTTATTTTCTTAGTATGCATGTATATCCCTATCCCTGACATTCTAAGCATGATGTGGCAGATGGTAAATCATTGGAGTCATCGACCTCGATTGATACAAGGGCTCTTCAATCATCTCGTCCAATTGGTCTTACGCCGGCTTATTCTAGTCGAATTAACTCTTTTAGAAATACTACCCTTGCAAATGTGAATTTGCAAAGAAGCAGCTCCTTTCGTGCTACATGTTATGGTTTGACAGATCTGCAGGCTGCAACTGGTAGCTTTGCAACAGGTCGCTTGCTTGGTGAGGGGACTATTGGGCGTGTTTATAGGGCTAAATTTGCTGATGGAAAGGTATTTGGAGCTTTTTACTCATAACTTGTTGACCATTTGACACTTTAATCTTCCAGTTGGAATGCTTGTTGGTGTTTGAGGTTTGTAAGCATAGTTGACTGATTTTACTGTCAAAAACTTTAGGAAAAAATTGGAAGGACATGGATTCATTAGCCTTGGTGAGCATCAATATATTCTCAGGAAATCTTGACACAAAAAGAGTAATAAAAAGAGCTTTATAAATAGTTACATGAGTTCAATTGACAGCTTCAATCTAGCTCCATCATATGCTGCTGGTAAAACGTGTCTATTCAAGGGCTTGGGTGATTTCCTGAATGTTTATGGCTTGAAGAATGTTGGATATATCTGTATAGTCAACTTTAAATCTTCTCCGTTGCACTAATTCCCCATCCTCAAAACAAGAAAGTTTGACGCCTTTATCCTTCTTTAGGTCCAATAATATCATCGGTGGATGATGCAGGGCATTTGAGGAAAATTTTAACTTTATTATGGTAACAATATGCATTTTAATAGGATGGCTCTGCTGTAAGTTCTACACTTGGAATCGGGAACTTGAGAGATTACATAATCATGAGGCATTGGAGAAAGAAAAAGAATAAGATGAAGTAATAATAATAAGTAGAAGTGCCTCATTTTTTTGGGGGGGGGGGAGTGTAGAACTGAATGAAATAACAGTTTCTGTGCGGGCTACTTATATTGTCTTTGCATAGATTTCTTTTATTGCTTTGCTATCTTTCATTTTCTATTATTTAATCATGATATGTTCACTACTAATAATTGCATTTCGAGTTCAGTAACCATTACTCATTTGAATTGTTCGGGCTCATTGTCTTCGAGTACTTAAGGATTGGGTGAACGAAAATTGTACTAACAGAAGTGTTTGTCACTTGTTTTCCAGGTGTTAGCTGTGAAAAAGATTGACTCCTCATTCTTTCAAGGTGGTCAAGTGGAAAAATTTTCTGTGATGGTCTCAAATATCTTCAAGCTTCACCATCCAAATATTGTGCCATTAGTTGGTTATTGTTCAGAACAAGGGCATAATATGTTAGTTTATGAATATTTTAGAAATGGTTCACTTCATGAATTCCTACACTTGTCTGATGAATTCAGCAGACCACTTACTTGGAACACCAGAGTCAGAATTGCTCTGGGAACAGCCAGGGCTGTTGAGTAAGTTATTTTTTACATGTGGTCTTGAGTGAATGATATTTTTCCCATGTTTACCTTTTCTTCTTTTACTGGCTGTTGCAGTAATATATTACAAATATTAGTGAACGGACTATTAGAATCTTAATTTTGATATGTGCAAAACCAGCCTAATCCTGTTCCTGATCCATGTATCTACTAGGGGTGATTGTATTCTCTTTTGTGTATGCCCATCTAGCAGTAATATAATTAGGTGTTTATCATGCCCATAATTTTGGTTGTTGAAATGGGAAAGCTGGTGTGTGTAAACTCCATGCTGGAATAACATTTTAGGAGTTTTTGCATTCTGGATGGCATCAAGTTGAAAGGGTTTGGGGACAGTTCTTAAGTTGTTTGCTAATCCCTTGGTTTCAACCCTGCTTGGATTAGTGCACAGGTAATCCAGCTGTAGTGAATTGGGTTTTTTAATTGGAAGCTTTTGTAATGGATTACGATCGCTGGAAGTTAACTCGATAGTTTACTTTTGACTGCGAGTGATGTATTGATTATAATTGTTGATTTGTGTCTAGTTCTTATTTTGTTGCATAATCTATTTTCCAGGTATCTCCATGAGATCTGTTCTCCGCCATTAACTCACAAGAACATCAAGTCCTCCAATATTTTGCTTGATGTTGATCTGAATCCTCGCCTCTCTGAGTGCGGTTTGGTAGCATTTTACCAGGTTTTGTTTCCTCTGAACTAATGTATGCTATACAGTTGATACAGACGACGTAACTACAAATTAGAAGTGTTTACCCCAAAAAAAGATTAGCACTAGTATTCTGATAACATCGTTATGAAGTGGAAGATTTGTCAGTAATGTATATATCTGACTTAAAAATTTTGTTAAAGTATCAATGTATTTGTTTCATGTGGTTTGATTTAGATGCAGAATATTTCTGGAATATTTAGCAATTATGCAGATAGTTTTTTTTTGACCTATTTATAAGTCAAATCTTAAACCAGCTGTAAACATAAGCCAAGAGCAAAAAAATTTTCTTTGTAGAAGTGTAATGGGCTAATCTATGATAAAGGCCTTGTGATAATACAGGAAAAGTAGAAATAATGCTGATATAAAACTATAATTTTTTTTCCCCCAATTTCGGCATAGTGTAGCTTCTGAAACTTTCATTAATCGAAGAATAGGTGTTTGTAGTAGCATGAAGTGCACATTTGTTGATGTTAGTGGTAATCATACAAACATTCTCTCGTATTTGATTGCAAAGATCTATGTAATTTTGTTACGTTGCAAGAGTTCAGCTTGGATTATGTGTAAAGGTTTAGAGTCCTTCGCATGTATTTCTATGTCCTTATGTCCTGTAATTATGATTTGACTTATTCCTTTTTTTGACTTTCATGAAGTAATGACTTACAACCCACGAGTCAAGCCCAAGCAAATTGCCATAAAAAACTGGAATCAGGTCCAAAGTATCTCTGTCTATCTAGCACTAAATGCTGGTCTCCGTTTGGTCCATGTACTGATCCTTTGGCCAAAAAACATGATATCATTAAGGACTTCACATGCCCATATTGGTTTTTTGGTGCCATCTTTAGCAGGCTTCATAGTGTAGCATCCTAGGTGCCCCTGCCAATACACTTTACAATCTTGAATTTGGGGCTGCCATCCATGGGCCCAAAATTTTTTATTGAAGTTGCCCTCAGTTGATATCCTTTTTAGTTGCTATTCTCCATGGACTTGTAGCATCAGCTAGTGCATATCATGTTCATACTTTTTACAATCAGATATTATCCTACTGCACCTAATGGGGTGCACGTGGGTCACGTTAGGTCGGGGTGAAGTGGAACTGAGAACCGACCCAACGATCTTGAATCCTAAAAACTAGACATAAGATTGAACTAGCAACTAAACTGACCCAAGTTACCATTAATTTGGTTGGTCACCTCTATTCTACATTTCATATGAAAAGGTCAAAATTAATAAAATTACATTAAATGTCTCCATAATGAATCATTGCTACTCCTGGACTAAATAAATGATTAATTGTAGTTTCTACTCTGATCATGAACAAGAACACCGAACCAACAGGCACTTGCACAGCACAAAAGAATTGAACAAATCTGAAACCTGACAAACTTCTCGTTCTTTAGGGAGCATCAACTGCTCAGCATGTGGAGCGTATAGCAAGAAAAACCAGATACAAGAAATAAAAGATATCCAAATGACTCGTTAGCTAAACAATGATAAATATTTTTTCAGCAATACCTATTTATATATGGTTTGGGTTAGCTTAGTCAGGTTCAAAACCCCTTAGACCTAGACCCAACCTAGTTAAAGAGGTTCTATGAATCTCAACCTGAGATTTGAGTCCAAGTCAGAGTACCCAAACCTACTTGTGTAACTCAACTGTCAGGACTCAGGTTGTTTGGGTTTATTTTAAATTGTTGCTTGAAGATTTTTGACTGTTCTAATAAGATTTGTCTCAAAACAGAAGTTTCATATAGAAATCATATAGTGTAGTATGCACATGTATCATACTGATATATTTAGCTCAGAGATCGCAACACCAGTGATCCACACTAAAGGACACTGAGCCTTCAGTTCTGTACTTCATCTGCTGCTTCATCGTGCTTTGGTTGGAGACTGAATCGTTTGTATTTTGTGATCGCATGCTTTTGTGTTCTGTATATATAAAATGACAGGCAAGCAAAGTGAAATACTGAGGTTTTAGGGATTTAGGAAATAGATTTATAACTGAAGGGTGGTCTGGTTCACGAGGCTTCCACATTGTGGGGTTTGGGGAGGACTAAGTATAGGCAGCCTTACCCTATGATACAAAGAGGTTGTTTTCACAGTTTGCATCTGTGAGATTCATTATTGTTAAACCAAAGTTGACCAGGGTAGTCTAGTCTATCAATGAAAGAATTCTTTCTTTTAATAGGATCTATGATAATATTAAGAATTATGAGTCAAGTGCAAGTTTGTTGATAGTCATTTTCTTGGTCTCATCATTGGTTCATCTGGTGTTTATCTCCACTCTTTTTTTCTTTTTTCTAATTTTGTTGTTATCCCCATTGAAAACACCTCTTTCAACCCTTTTTCTCTTGCTTTTAGTCATTAAAATGGTTGATTTTTCAGCAAGCTGGTCAAAATCTTGGAGCTGGTTATAATCCTCCAGAATGCACAAAACCGTCAGATCATACATTTAAAAGTGATGTTTATAGTTTTGGAGTTGTGATGTTGGAGTTGTTGACAGGTCGAATGCCTTTTGACAGGTATGACTGTAGATATTCAACATAAATCTTCCTTTTTGTTTATATGGATTTAGTGATTTTCCTTTTATTTTTAGCTCAAAGCCGAGATCGGAGCAGCATCTAGTCCAGTGGGCAACCCCACAGCTTCATAATATCGATGCCTTGGAGAAAATGGTAGACCCAGCTCTACGTGGACTATATCCTCCCAAGTCAATTTCTCGATTTGCTGATATTGTTGCTCTTTGTGTACAGGTCAGTATTCCTCTGGCATATTAACCATATGTTTTGAGGTCTTAGTCTACCATGAAATACTGACTTTTTAGTCCACTAGCTTGTGCTGCTTCTATTTATCAAGTCTGTTGGGCCTTTTATTTTTATGCTTTTGTTTGTTTAAGTATTTAAACTTTGCAGTTAATTAATACCTTTCGTGGTTCCTGTACGTACCATTTTCCTTGGATTATTTACAAGCACTATTCTATTTTTCTGTAAAAATGGATCCTTTTTCCCATGTTTCTTAAACACCCCAACCCTTCAATTCTGATGATGTTTACGAATAACACACTTTTGTAGTGTTTTGAACATCGCTTCATCAATAGCCCCTGATCTTAATTTTCAAAAGAAGGAAGAACATCTGGTTTTCTCAATAAAATTTAATATGAGAAATGATTTGGAAACCCATTAGTCACGATTAGGACACCCATGGATGACGTAATACCCATTCACCCATTTATTTTTATGTGGGCCTATTAGTATTGATAGAGAAATCAGACGCCATATCACCCAGGGTTTCCTGATGGTGGCTAAAGGGTAACATCTTCTGGTATTAGTCTATTCAATGGTTCAAACATTATTTTTGCTATAAGATTTTGTGGTTAGAATTTTTGAAAGTTTTTTGATTGGAGTTAATTGCTAAGTCTGAAAATTTAATTAAACTTGGATGTAACAAATAAAATGAATTATTTTAATATAACATCTATTTATCCTATTGTGACATAACTTTGGTCTTGTTTCCTCCAAAAAAAAAAAAAATTCTTCATGTGGTATATCCTCTCTCTTAAACTAATTGATGACTTTTGTTCTACATACTTCGTACTGCTAACTAGTTTTGATTGGTTTTTTTTTTATATATATATTTTGATCTAAAGGATTGTTGGAATATTATAAAATACCCGTTGAAAAACCAACACATAAAGATAGAATTAAAAGAAATAAAGCTACGCACCACCTTGTATGCGGATCCCACCATTTGTTTTCTTTATGTACATCTCAAACTTGCATTTATTTGGGGAGCGAACCAATTTTTTGGGTGGGATATTATCTTTCATTGAAAACTATTTTCCGAGTGCATTAAACTTTATCCTAATTATCAATTTTTGGTTAGTGGTAATATATTTCCTTAAGGAATACTTTATATTGTCCGGTGATGGTGGTGGTGGGAGTGACAGTGGTGGGTGATGGTAGTTGTTTGAACCATTGGATGGTTTGTTGGGGTTCGAACGACCGGGTCCACCTGATCCAATAGCAGCGGAATATCCGAATCCCAACATCGTCAGCCGCCATATAGTAGGAATAAAGAACACAAGAATTACACAGTATTTTTTTATGTGGAAACCCCTTCACAATTAAGGAAAAAAATCACATGAGACACAAAGTTCACCAATAAATCCACTATATAAAATGGTTATAAAAACCCAGAGATAAAATACAGTAACCACCTTGGCTACGCAAGCCCTAGAGGCGAAAACCGAAGAACAGAGCACGAGAATATAAATGCCTTACACTTTGTGTTTCACTCATTACTTTCTTTTTCTTCCCCTCTTTCTCTCATCACTGTAGTGTTTTCTACTCTTTCATTTTATAAGTATTGGTGAAACGGCACACACATGCGGCCGGCGCACAGCGCCCCTGGTGTTATCTCCCACACCAGCCTGGTGCAACCCGCACCCCGGGTGTCTTCACATACCCACACACTTGGTGGTTTTTCACTTTGCCACACACCCTTGCACAGCATGCCCAGCATGCTTATATATAATAATCTGCCCAGAGACCTTCAACAAATAGGTAGGTTGCGTGTAGACAAACGCCTGCCACCTACTTTGTAACTTGCTAGCAACTTTGCCCCACTAACTCTACAACCTGGCACTTGCACAGACGGCGCACACACTGCGGGTCTGTCGCCTGCCCTACAGAACCAACTGTTCACAGCTTGCTGCCAGCTGTCCACGACGTCTTCTGTCGTTGTTGCAGTCAAGTCCCCGAGCCATTTGCGCCCTTTGGCCATCACAAGAGTCCTCTGGCGTTCCTTAGTCTTTAGGTAATGACAACGACCTCAGACATCTTATGTCCTCGGTCGTCACTGTGCATAGCCTATATCTTCGGACGCTACTGTACACTCAGCCATGTCCACGGGCGATTCCATACCAGTAATACCAATTGGTAAATTCTTCCTTATCAGCCGGTCAACCGTCAATCTCTCCTGAAAGGCACTCCAGCATTTTCCACTCCGAAAATGCTCTCCAGCCTTAGTTGGTCAACCTTTCGTTGACTGGATTCTTCTTCCATCCGGTCAACCTTCCACTGACCGTTTTCTACTGCTCGCGCGCCCGCCATCCAATAGTATTCTTGCAACCCTCAACCGGTCAACTACCAGTTGACCGGCTTCTTCACTCAGACGGTTAAACTTCTTGTTGATCGGAATCTACTCTTCGGATTTGTTCTCGGCCAAATGAACTCCGTTATTTGTTATCCACAAATCTTCCGATGACAAACTAATTGATTGGGTTACCCACAAGGGAGTGACAAGACCTAACATGGTTGCGGTGGCGGAGAGGTTGTGGTGGCAGAGAGATTGTGGTGGCTTCATGGAGATGTCAGCTTCCTCCAAATGGAAAAAGGAAAACATAATACCTCATTAAAAGGAAATTTGTATAGAAAATAGTTTTTACATAAAATTTACACCTTGAAAGTAAGGTAGAAAGCTTTATGCTTTGTCTTTTACAAAATGCTGCTCTAAATTTGTTTAATTAGATGAATATAAGTTCAATTAAAAAACAAAATTATATAGAGATTGTTTATGTAGTATTACTCATTGTTTTTATAGCACTAGAAATTGTCTGGGTGCCTGACTTCTTTTTTTTTTTTTTCGAACTGTTCAATATCCTATCATTTATTGGAAAATTGGGAAGATAATTGAATGGGAAATGTTTTCGGTGCAACCAAGCAGAGCTGTGGTGTTGCTGTTAATGCTTCTTTGATTACTAATATCCATACCTATCATGTCTTGAGAGTTGTCACCAATACCCGACCTGATGATCACAAGTTGGAGTTTGGAACGCCTAACTTTATAGACATAGATTCTAGCCGTAGAAATTACCTCCGATATATAAGATAAGATAAGAATGTATAAATTAGACCTAAACTGGTCATATTTTTTCTTTAACTTTACGTATGATGAAACATTTTTATGTCGGGCTTCTCCTTTTATTATGTATTATGCTTAAACTAATATAATTTTTTTATTTTATTTTAGACTGAGCTAGAGTTCCGCCCACCTATGTCGGAGGTAGTGCAATCGTTAGTCCGATTGGTTCAACGCTCAAGCATGAACAAAAGAGGAGACGATATCGGTGGCTCTCGTCGGATGGATGAGTATGACTACTAGCAAGAAATTGAAGTCCATAAGAGAGAAGGAAGTGGTCAAATTTTCCCTCCTTCCCACATTCACTTTTTTTTTTTCTCATTTATTTCATATTATTAGACACTTCGGTACATACGAGTATAGAAAATTCTGTCATTTGACTTTCGTGTTCTGAAAACAAAATAACTTGGCGTACGAGGTTTCTGTAATATGGAGTTTGTAAAGCATCAGATATACATAGCTTTATTCATATATTGTAGAAATATTGATTCATTCCACGCTGTTTGATATTTAATTAGTTGATAAGCTTGTAAATGTGTAGGTAGCGATGTTA
>JAODPA010105616.1:0-20430 GCA_025585075.1 Nepenthes mirabilis
TAACAAATATGCCGTATTTTTTAAATTACTCCGTTTTTATGCCTTATACAATTTTATTAAATAAAAAAAATGCCAATGACTGCAGAAATCTAAGCATGAGAAACACGAATTTTTATTTAAATTAGATTTCTATGGAATTATATGGTTATTATTATTATTATTTTGCCATAGCCATCAAAATGGGGGGTCACTTGTCAATAGCTTCACTGAAAAGGAGCAACGGAGTATGCTGCGATGGGGTAAAACAGCGGAAGAGATGGAAGCCTCTTGATGTGAGCCTAACCTCATGTCTCTCCATCTTTTAAAGCCCATCTTAGTGGATCGCCGTCCATTGTCACGCACACAATGCCTTCTGTTTCATCGCATTCGCGCCAGCAGCAGGAAGTCGAGCGTTCATGTTAGTTCATGGAAGCCGTCGCATCATCTCAGAAGATGCTGTTCTACCGATGCTTTTGTCGTCGCGAGCGATGACAAGTACGGGAATAAGCAAGTTATTAGTGTCAATCCACGCCTCTACGACTACATACTCGGCAACGTCCGCGAGCCAGAGGCCGTCTGCTTTCTCCAATTTCTCTCTCAACTTCTTTGTCTTTACTTCTCTCTCCTTTGGCTTACGATGCTTGTTAACTACAGATTTTGCGAAAATTGCGAGAGGAGACGGCCACCATGAGAGGTAGTCATATGCAGGTACTCTTTCTTCTGAATCCTTGCTGGTTAGTTCCTGATGGTCTCTGATGACCGAGGTTGTTTAAGGGTTTTCTATTTCATGGTCTGTGATGCTTATGTAGTCCTGATTAAGATGGATAATTTTAAAAAAAATTACGTTTCAGGAGCTCCTAGTTAACCCGTTCTTTGCGACTAACTCATAACCTGTCTTACCCAAAACGTCAACGGTAGGGAGGATGGACGAGTGTATCTTGTTTGTTCGGTTGATTGTTTTTCGTTTCAATTGATGCTTCTGCGGCTTTTAATTTTTGATTATGCAAAGATTAATCGGAGCATAAGGGAAGAAGAAAGAAGAAGAAAAGCAGTGAGAAGCACGAAAGGCTCCAGGCTGGAGAAAAATATCCCTACTCCTGTTCAGCAGATGTCCCTTCTTATTTTATTACTCATTGTTGCTTAAATAAGAAAAAGGGGAAAAGGAATATTCCTAATAACAAATTAATAAACCAACTTAACAATTAATATGCTAATTAGGCTGATAACCTAACTAATCAGTTAAAAGGAACAAAGAAATAAAAATATATATATATAGAAGCATAAAGAAGTTTTTCCAAGTAATATTTTGATGTACATTCTAACATTCCCATAAGATGGAGAATAGAGATTAACTATTCCCAACTTGGATAAATGTGAGGTAAGAAAATGAGATGAAAGCACCACTGTAAAAATATCCGCAAGCGATTTGTGAGTGGTAACATGAGCAGTCTGTATACTTTCTAAATTGCATCTCTGATTAAATGAAAGTCTAGTTCGATGTGTTTAGTATGTTCGTGGAATATTAGATTGGCTTCAATATGAAGAACGACCTGATTATCACAGAAAAGGAGAGCCGCATGTGGATGCAAGACTGACAAATATTTCAAAACATATTGTAACCATGTTAATTCACAACTAGTAGTAGCCATTGATTAATATTCGACTTCTGCTGAGGATCAAGAAGGAACAGGCTGCTTCTTGGATTTCCAAGAAATGAGTGAATCACCCAAGAAAACACAATATTCTGTGATGGACCTTCTAATGTCTGGACACAAGGCCTAATCTGAATCACAAAAGGCCTTTAACTGTATCTGAGAGGAGGATGGGAATGATATGCCTTGCCTTGGAGCAACTTTGAGATAGCACTTGAGGAGCCATGGCTAGATGAGAAGCGGTGGGATGGTTCATGTACTGGCTCAGAATTTGTACAGCATAGTTTAAATCTGGTCATGTTACAATCAAATGAAGAAGTCCTCCAACCAACCTTCTATGCATACTTAGGTTAGGGAGAATCAGTCCTTATTCTTTACCCAATTTCAGATTTTGATCTATGGGAAGTTTGAGAGGCTTAGATCTAAGTCTCAGATTCAGCTAATATGTCAAGAGCATATTTTCATTGGCAAGTGTGAATCATTTTGGAGGATCTTTCTACTTCAATTCCAATGAAAAATCGTAAAGGACCAAAATCATCCACAATTGTCAAGAAGTATTTAAAACCATCATATGAAATTTCAGAAAAAAGGTCCTCAAAGGTCACAATGAACCATATTAAATATGATATGTGATCTGTGGTTATTAGAGGAGAAGGGAAGCTGTTGCTGTTTGGCTATACAACAAACAGAATAGGGATTATCATTAATGGAATGTGTAACTCCTTTTACAAGAGGATCATCTATCAATTTTAATCTTGAAGCTGATACATGGCCAAGACGATGGTGCCAAATATCTGAAATAGAAAAATAGAAGATTCTTGTTGGCTACTTGATTGAAGGATCTTGACATAGAGGAGGCTAAGGTGCTGGGAGGTATTTTATTCATCATCAGTTGCTATAAATCATTTCTCACTTCATCCATCTCAATTGTTGTCCAAGATGCATGGTCCTGAATCAAGCAAACATTAGAAAAGACAACAAACAAGATTGTCGGTGAGTCATTTTGTAGAAATTAGGTTAAATATAAATGAAGAAACTCAAAGGGCATTCCTTAGCAATATTGTGTCTGTGAATCTAACCACCCGAGTCCATGAGTTTGAATTGTGCTTTGCTGAGAGCGATCTTGTCATCACTACTTTCCTGCTGATCATGGTTTGTTGAAAAAGTGGAATGATTTGCAAGAAAAACAGAGTTCCCTGTTTTGTTATAGAATTTGTGAGCGGGAGGATGACCATTATGCTTGTAACACTTCTCAATCACGTGACCTGTTTTATTGCAATGAGTGCACACAGGAAATTCTGCATTTTTAGCTTTGAAACAGCTTTAGAGGGTGTGGCATGGGATTTGACACTAAGCACAGAAGGGTCATGTTTCCTTGGATAATTGGCAACTTCCATACTTGCCTTTGAATTGTTGGAAATTCTTTTGGCAGATAATGCCATAGATTTAGATGCAGGGACAATGGACAACATTTGATGTTGTCTCTCTTGTTGCTGGATGATGGAAAATACTTTGTTAATAGGAGGCAATGGGTTCATCAAGATTATTTAATCTCTAACGTTAGTGTATAATTCATTGAGACCCATTAGAAATTGTATAACATAATCTCTTTGATATTGATCTAAAAGATTTTTCATCTTGCCACAATCATAATTGGGAATCGGGTCATAAATCAAAAGCTCATCCTAGAATGTTTTTCATCTTTCCATAATACATACTCGTTCATGTTCTTGCATGAGACTTGCTAGGGATTTCTTTAGCTTAAAAATCTGTGGCCCATTCTATTGAGTGAAGCGGTCCCTCAATTCTACCTAGATCTCAGAAGTATCATCAACGAATGCAATGCTGGACTTAATAGAGCTGCTTACGGAGTTTGAAATTGAAGAAACAACCATATTGTTGCATCGTTCCCATGCTTCAAAAAGAGGATCTCCAAAATTGGTGAGTTTAGTGATGGTTCCTTTAATGAAATATAACTTGTTTTTAGCCCTCAAAGCTTAACGCATGGCTCTGAACCAGGTTGAGTAGTTGTTGACTGTAAGGAGATTGCCAACCTAGTTAATCCCTGGATTATCGTCATTTTCGAGCCGATAAGGGTTAGTGGGGTAATTAAAGTTTTGGAATTGAGAGGTTTCTTGGTTCACAGAAATAGTGGCAGAAGAATTTTGTGGAGAAGGATTTTAAATTTCCTTTCTCCGATACCATGCAAAGATTAATCGAAGCAGAAGTGAGGAAGAAAGAAGGAAGAAAGAAGAAAGAAGAAGAAGAAGAAGCGGTGAGAAGAATGAAAGGCTCAAGGCTAGAGAAAATATCTCTGCTCCTGTTCAGCTGATTTCCCTTCTTATTTTATTACTCAAGTGACTGACTGTTGCTTAAATAAGAAAAAGGTAAAAAAGAATATTCCTAAGAACAACTAATAAATCAACTTAACAACTAATATGCCAATTAGGTTAACAACCTAACAAATCAGTTAAAAGGAATTTAAAAAAAAAAAAATATATATATATATATATATATAGGGTGCTGTGGACCATAATCGGTGAACAAATTTCTAATGAAACCAGATTAGTTATGTGGATTTTAGGGTGTGGGGGGTCAATTTTTTGTTATCAAAGAGAGGGGGGAATGGAGGGAGAGAGTGAGAGAGAGAGAGAGATCCCATACTTGAATCTTGCCAAGCATTAAACAAATCTCACCATTTAGCAGAACGTAGCAGTGCTAGTGACTCGATTATAGTTTTTTCCTCAAAAACAAATACTGTGGGTTATTGCTTGCAATTCCAAATTACACTGGCTGTAGGTCCGGAATCAGTTTCCTTAAGTGACACTGAAGAAATTATTTTTTGGATTGTTTTAAATTCTTAATGTTAATTCTCATGGCTTGTTCCCTTGGTTTATTTATACCCGAATTGTAGGGGTAGGTGTTGGGTTCATAAGGAAAAATAGTTGAGGATTGCATAGATATACCTAAAAGGAACTTAGTCCTATCTATTTAAACTATTCATATTGAAACTGCATTATGAATATCCAAGTACTTTTTTCCTTGAGATGTCATAGTCGAAATGGGAAGAGAAATACACTTCTGTTAAACACGATGAAGTAGGTCATGTTGTCAATTGTCCCCTTGTCTTGCACTGTCTATTTTGGAAACTACAGTATGACTCCTTTTCTGATCTGGCTAACAAAAGTCTCATGGGGGCAGGAACTCTTTGAAAAAATGAATCTTTTCTCTTGAGCATTTATTGCTTTACAGATCATGGCGTGGGCGAATGAAGTTGTTTTGCATGGATTAATAAATTTGTGCGACATGGTTGGAGGATGATGTTTAGGCTTTGCAGAAGTCTCCACACCTTACTGTTGAGGGTTGCTGGAGGAGATATCAAATATTATGAGAACTAACATCTGCTTGATTGAAGAAGATGGAAGACTAACTTCCTTGATGCCTGGTGTGACAATCGATCAGGATGTTTGATTATAGACTAACAAATAGAACCTCATTTTCTTGAGGGTGATCTATGATCCCTGACAAGTTTTTGTGATGGGAGAAGCTTGATGATGGAATAATTTGAGCAATGCAGCTGCTGATATGCTTGTGGCTTTCTCCTTTTTGATGAGTCTGATTTGTCCAGGCATTTATATAATCGAAATAATTGTTTATCTTCTTTTTTGTTAAGTGATTGTTTGTTATCATATGGTATCTCCTTTAATTGTTTTCTGATTTGGTCTTGTCCCAATGAAATATTTAGGCCAGTTTCCAAGGATCTTTTGCCAGGATCACTTGACAGAAGTCCTTGCCCAAGAGAATTTGAAGATTATGGTGGTGGTCTTCTAAAATTAAGAGAAACATGCAATGTGAGGGATTCTTGCTGTGTTTGTAAGGGTTGCTGACTGAATAAGCTGATTGTGGTGAGCGAGGAATGAAGAATGAAATTCTGCTTGAAGTTTGTATGTCCCATTCTCATAATAATTAATCTGCTGCCATTGAGTTGGCAGGACTCAGAGGAAAATATATTAGCCAGGACAACCTGCTATTTGAAATAAAATTGGAAGACTCAATTCCATGTAGAAAAAACAATCTTCGTCACTAGCAGACGAAAGTTTGAGTCCTGTATGTATGGGAAAGGGGCTTTTATCAAATTGATTTGGGAAATGATGACCTAGCAATATAAGTTAGAAGCAAAGTTATGACTGATGGAAGTGGTTAAGTCTGTTAAAGAAGAGAATTGAAGGGTAATGTTCATCAGAGGAGGATGATGCAATTAATGACTGATGGAAGAGATTTAGTCTGTGAACGGTGGAATGGAAGAAGAGGAATATCATGAAAGGATGATGATGCTGAGATGCGTTGAGAGAAGCTTGAAAATATAATATACCCACTCCGTTTCTTATTGTGTCTTTTGAATTTTGTGGTCAACGAAGCCAACATGGCTATTTGTTTTTCATTAATTCTATTAATTTGAGATCTTATAAAGTTACATTTAGAAACTTTCGATAGACTGGTTACATTTACAAACTTTTGAAAGACTACTTTACATATTATGAATTTAAATCCATGGATTTCTTAGAAGATAAATGGTGAAAATTGATATTGTTTGATTTGAAAAGGCCAAAGTAGATAGATGCTTATTATGAAACAGAGGGAGTGCTTAAGTGTTGTTGGAGGTTGCTTATTTGAGTTATTGCATGAACAACCTTGTAAGTGTCAATTTTATTGCGGGAGCACCCAACTTTTACTATTTCCAGGGGTTAAAACTAGTACCGGCACTGTTATTCAACAACTGCAATCTAATAGCTTTACAAGTGTTGCTAGCGAATGGGGTGGTTAGACAGCAGGGGAAAGTTGTGGGACAGTCCCTGTGGTTTCCCAGAAGATACCTACTAAAAAGTGTATAGTCCTTCCAATCACCAATATGAGGATATGATGCTGCCCTTGCTATGGACTAATCATGCAGTGGTCCAGGAACATGGGATTTACATGATCTTTCAACATTGCTCTGATCTGGAAGTAGTCATTATATGCATAAAAATATTGGTATCAATATCGCTCACGGTTATATCGGTATTTGACATATCAAATAGTACGTATTGGTATCGGATATATTTGATGAAAAAAAATTCTAAAAATTCTAAGCTGATAGGATTGTATCGATCAATATATTGGTTTTGTTGATAGATATAGAAATATATTGCAATATTGTTGTAGTATTAGAAAATATCAATATTGTGTGCCCCAATGCCAATACAAATCATATTGGCCAATATTTCCATCAATGGTCATACTATGGAAAAGTGATTTAACTTAGGAGCCAAAGTTATTATGGAAAGCTTTTTCTTCCATTTGTGCAGTGAGTGGCGAATGCAGTATGTTATAACTGCATAGTGCATAGTATTGTATTTATTATTTTGAAGAATAGATCGTCTTCTAATGAGGGCTAAAAGAAGTAGCGAGGTCAAGGCTGAGGCCTAATGAAGTCTTAAGGAGAAATGGAGGAATAGTGAAACAACTTCTTGAAATTGTATCTGCGTAGTTGATCCAGCACAGGTCTTTATTTATTCTTTTTACTTTATTGTTAAAGAAGAATGAGCTGCTTTTTTGTGAATAAAAACAGAAATAGGGGGACCAGAAATCAGATAGATTCACCAGAAATCGTATCAGAAATGCAGTATTAGGAGTTGAAATCCTTATCATATCTTCTGTGTTTCCAGCCTTGAAATTCTTATTTGTGTTTGTCTGATTTTGTTGGGACCTAGTGCCTACATATTTTCCAACCTCCAGTTGTTTAGCTGTGTCCAAGCCTGATTGCTTTCTTTTGACTTTTCTGAGAGCTGCGGTATTTTAATTTTCGATTTTCAGTATTTTAGCATGTGGCGTTATAATTCTTTGGCACTCTATTCTTCTCCTCCTTTCTCAGATATTTCTCTCAATTCTTATCTATATCATCTATACGTCTCCCTAAATTTCTTCTAATTTCTTATTTCCTTTCTCCCCTCTCACTTCCCATTCTCTATTTCTCACATATGTTGACCATCTGGTAGACATCAGTGTGGATTTAAGGGGACATTTATAAGCAATTGTTAGGATAAATTTCCACAGCTGTGCCCATTATTTGTGAGAACTTGGAGGAGTTGCATGGGTCTAAATTCTTTTCTTAGACTGGATCTTCGATCTAGGTACCACCGGATCTGATTATATGAACATGGTGTTTTACAAACTACATTGTATCCTCATTACAGTCATTGGAGATCCCTTGTTCTCTCTTTTGGGCCATCCAATGCTTCTTAAGATGTTGGCTCATCATTTAATTCAAGTATTCATGCTAGGTTATAAGATATTCATGTTACAACTTGTTTGGTATTGCTTATGAAACAACATTTTCGAGAAATCTATAAGTCCAATCTTCTCAAAAAACCTTCCTAAAAAGCTAATTGATGTTCTCAGTACATTGCTTTAACTTTTTTTAATAAAGTTCTAAACATTGTGCTTTACTAAAGCAGGATGATTAAAATAGGGATAGAGTTAGCATGTTCTAATTATGCCAAAGTAAGTTAAAAATTGATGTATGTTTTGTTAGAAAGTAAAATGTTGGTTTCAGGTATGTAGTTGTGGAAAAATTTTCTTAATGAATTCCCATCCTTCAGTAATCTTATTCCTTAAGGGTACAAGCAAGCAGGATCACCCCTTGGTGTGAACTCATCTTTTATCCTAGCATCTATTTTTGTTCACATCATGAGTGTAATTATGTCTTCACTATTTCAAATATGCTGTCTGTACTTCGTAGAGAGGGTTCAAAATCACCCTGTGGCAGGAGGAAGGTGCTGAGGAGTTCCAGATTGCACTAGAGTAGGAGGCATTATTGCTCGTTTCATGCATTAGCTCTCCATTAGTGATCATAATTTGCCTTTTTCCTTTTCATTTCATACTTAAATGGAGGGTGAACTTTGTTACATCTGTAGAGTGGCTTTATTGTGAATTGGAGGTCACTACTTCAAATCACATAATAAGCTTTCTACAATATGTGGGCAATGTTGTGTATATTTGACCTTCTCTAAATCCCACAATATGGAAGCCTCGTAACTGGGCTGCCTTTTTTTCATACTAGCTGGTAAGGAATCTAAAGAGCAGTCCTTGGTGTCTATCAAGCCTTGATAATCTAGGTAGAAGTTTTTAGATTTTTTCTGTTCATAGGAAATAATTTTTAGGGTGGATTTCAATCTTTTGTTTGATTTATGTATATGGCATAATTGTGGTTTTTGTCCACTGCATTTGGATTCTTAAATGTGACATAAATAATGTGTTGCCTTGGAGGTGTTAAACTTCTATAAGAATTTTTCCATGGCATGATAATGGTGGTTACTTTTTACTTTGCATTGTGAACTTGACTTTATCCTATGAGTGAGACAAATTAGTTGTGGGTATGCTGTATTAATTAACTTCAGTTGTCCATCATATAATCCACATTACCTGCAACTTGAAAAAAGGATATAGTCAAATATAAATCATGCTGATAAAGACTTAATATATATGTTCTTTAACAACCCTATCCTTTATTGCTCTATGAATAGGTTTCTCCTGATCAGGGACAGCTACTTTCAATGCTTGTCCAGATTCTTGGGGCAAAACGATGTATTGAAGTTGGCGTTTATACTGTATGTAACTCTGTTAGCTGAAATTGATTGCCTTGAAATTCAATTCTTTACCACAATGTTTTTTAATAGTAAACATTCTGCTGATCCATTTTCTTTAAGAGCATTTTGTTCCTCAGCAAGTATTCTCTTTCACTTTCTTTGCTAGGTTAATTTTATATGTCATCAAGCAGTTTTGGGTTTAGGTTTTGAAGTTAATGCTAAATCAATTGAATATTTTTTCTTATATCATGGTAGGTTGTTCTATATCGTCATCATTAGCTTTCTCTTCCCCTTTGTTTTCGGGTTGCTGCGCGTTTGTTTGAATGTTGTATTTTGTGAGTTGAGGTGTCGACGAGCCGGGACACTAGGCTAATTGCTGTACCATGGGCCTCGAAACAAGTATTAGAGATGTGCTTGTGACTTAATGAATATGGTATTGATGTGACGATAACATGGGTGATTATGTCATGGGTTGTTGACATGGGTGTTATCGTGGAGCAACGGTGTTGCTGGTATCCTCATTCAACAACATATATTCTTAAGCACTGAGAGTACTGAAGCAAGTCCTAGGTAGAAACATAAAAACACTACAAAGTTGGGGCTAAATGTGTGAACAGTTTATAGAGATATGTCACATCATTGAGGTATTTCAGTGTATACCCTAGATTTTCTTATAAAAGCTTAATATCCTCTATAGGGAAGTTGGTGTTCAACTCTCCACTACGTTGTGGATACTGTAGTGCGACAAGGCGGTGCATATCATCTCAATGAGCATCCCAATAATAGGTTATGGGCTTTAGTCTATGTCATAAGGACAATTTAGAGTCTTTGCGAGGTCAATTGCTGAGTGGACATTATCCAACACGGTTCAAAGGGCTTGATCATGTGGATATTGTTTGGACAAAAATTGAGACCCTTAATTTAATTCAGGACAAATACCGTGTCATATATGAGGGGATGGTCTCCTTGGATAAGAGGTGAGCTCAGGGCAGGGTTCTTTAATTCTTTTTGTTTTTGGATGCTCACAATATTGTAGGCACAAAATGAGTTGACATTGTGCTACATGGGACTGAAGTCAAATTTATCAAGTATACTTCTTGTTAAGACATAAGGGTTGGTGCATGCTATTTTGCTCGTGTGACTAGAATGCCCTATAAAGCCGGCTGCCTTCATGAGTGGTGGGATTGCTACTAAACATAAGGCTTGAAAGCAGTGCCGGGGACAATGTGTCATGGATACCGTTGGCGTACTGTGGAGGACTAATATGTTCTCAGTGATGGATAGAGTAGTGCTCCATATAATGAAGCACTATATAATGATCCTATGTGTGGATGTGCGCGGCGAGGCATGATGTTTGGAAGCAATTTGTATGCCTATAGTTGCTTGACTAAGAGGTGTGAGAGTTTCAAAGTTTGGTAAACAATGCAACATTTGTTGAGAGGGGTTCGACTTGCTAGCCTAGTATGGCTGCATATAGATATTGGACCAATGGATCATCAAGTTGAGAAATGATGGCCTTAACTTGGAGAAGGCTTGATGTTGTACGGTTGGTTCCTGCTGCATTAAAGTGAGACTGTGATGGATTTGTATCAAAGCCAAGTCGATTGTGACTTTTGTGCTTCACTTGGATGGATTAGATTTGGTCAAAGGATACTAGTGGTAGCTAGTGACGGGGTTGGGTCTTAGTTGATCTTAGTCGGGCTAAAGGAAGCTTCTGTGCAAACTTAAAGCTATAGTGTTAGCTGTGACACTATTTGTGCCTTATGTTCAACATTTGAACTCGATTGGTTTTGTTGTTGAATTTTGGTGCTATGGTGTCTAGGACAACTTAGAAGTGGGGCTGTAATCAAAGACAATGCGTGCTTATGTGTCATTGGTGGACCCAAGTGTTGATTGACAAGATATTGACTGTTGTTTGTTTGTGCTTGTTTAACAGGAATATTCCATTGAAAATCTAATGCAATACTGTTGTTCAGCTTTGTCATGTTTGGTGTATTTGGAGTGATGTGATCACAAGGAGTTCTGGAGAAACACCACCTATTTTTCAAATATGTATTCAGGATGCATCTAGAAGGAGACCTCCAGATTGTGCAGAAAAGTTGTCTTTTAGATGAGACCTTTGACCCTTGTGAGAATGTTGTTCATGTGGAGTACGATGAGTCCACGTCTTATAGGGGATTCACTGTTATAATGTAAAGCAGTAAGTTGCGACCTCTTTCTAATGTGCTAAAAGTGATCAATATATTGTACAATGCCAAGTCCATGGGGTTGGGTGATGAGTTGTCTATTGTACAAGCAGATTCTTTAGAGAATATGCGAAGTAGATTTTGCCAGTGATCATTTGGACCACCTTACGGAGGTATAGTTTGGACATAAAGATGCTTTAGATAAATTACAAGGGCATGTGAGAATTCTTAAGGCCGTCACAAAGGTGGTCTGTATAGGTAGTGGTACAAATGTAATCACAATCAGTGCCATGAGTGCCAATTGGAAAGTCGACATGAGAATTGTGGCTGTGAGTTGAGATGTCCACGAGCCGGGACACCATGCGAATAGCTATATCATGGGTCTTGAAACAATCACTCAAAGGTGTGCTTGTGACTCAATAGATGTTGCATGGATGTCAAAATGATATGATTGACTATGCCTTTGTTGACAATGATGTCAGCATGGAGTGATTAAACTGTTGGTTCCTACCTTGATTCGGGACGAATGAGTTTTTCATAGTCAAAGGCATTTTTCCGAGCACCTAGAGCACTAAAGCGAGTCCTAGATGGGAACATGGAAACACAATAAAGCCAAGTCCAAGTACTCGATTGGTTTATATAGATGTGCTATTATGATAGGCATTCGTGGAAATCATGTAAAAGCCCGATATCCTGTATTATATATCACTTAAGTTACCTTGTGATTGGGATGCGCTCTAGAGTATGTCATGAAGACATTTTAGAGTCTCTACGTGTACCGAGCAGACACATTAGCGATGGTTGAAGGGCTCGGCAGTGCAAATATTGTTTGGATAGAAGTTGGGACTGTCAGTCATAACTAAGGGGATGGCCTTCCTAGGGGAGAGGTGAGTTGGGGTCTCAAGCAGACTGGATGCCCACATTGCTGTAAACACTGAACGGGGCAACGCCGTGGTACATGAGATTAAAGTCATGATTACTGAGTATGCTACTTGTTGAGATATGAGAGTTGGTTTAGGTTATTATACTTGGGTTCCTAATGTGCCTTATTAATCAGGTTGCCTTGGGAAGTGTTATGGGCACAAGTAGCATATGCTGGTGAATTTACATGTGCATGTGCACTTGTGCACTTGAGTACTTTTATGTTGGTGTCTTTATTTCGTTTTTGCTATGTGTTTTTCTCTCTTTGTGCAGGTGAATATTTTTATGTCTGCTTTGTCATCCACTCATATTTGTAGGTTTGGTTGTGGGTGCAGTTTTCTGCATGTGTCCATGGAAGTGAATGATAGTGTGCTCGTGGGTGCATCATGTTTTCTTGTGCACATTTTGTCCATGTAGGCCCGTGTGCAGGTTGAGCTGAGTTTGTCTGTGTGAATGAGCATGTACTCACGTGCATGTATGTGTGGGCACATGTGCCCAAATTTATGCATGCTTGTATGCCTGTGCCTGTGCCTGTGTTTGCACACATTGTTTATGGGAACATGAAATCTCTTTTGTGTAGTTGTGGACTGCTAAGCATCCCTTCATAATCCACTAGCTTCTTTGGCCCGTGCTTGATGCTTCACCCAAATTCATTAATATACAGGGGAAGAAGATGATTTAAATGAGAAAGCAACTTTCGGTGAGAAGATGGGAGGAGATATTTTGGACATTGTTTAAATCAACTGTCCCCATTAAGTTGCACATAATATACCTCACCTGCATCCAATCTTCAGTCCCTCTGGCCTGCCATTATCTCCGTTAAGTTGCACATCATATGCCACACCCACATCCAACCTTTCTTCCCTCTCGCCCGAACTGTCGGCTTTAAGCTGCACATCATATGCCTTACCCACATCCAATGCTTTCTCTCACATTGAATTTCCCTCCGTCTCACTGACAATTATTCTGTAAGCCTTCCACAGTTTCTCTGTCCATTTTTCTTCCTTCTCCTCTCCCTCTCCTTCCCTTCATCAGACATTATGAGCATATCCCACAAGCCCTGGTAACACCAGATTGTCTTGTGAGGCCGATAGTTGCAGCAAGAATGCTGGCAAGGCCATTGGCGGAGAAAGAAAATAAATATAAAAAGAAAGAAATATATGCAGAGGAGAGAGAAGCAGTATCATTTTTTCAATTTTACGTAGTGGGGAGAAAAGCCATATACAAAGAAAGATGTTGGCAAGTTTTGATCTGCTCTCAAAAGATGAAAATGAAAGAAATCGCCAGTAGACAAAACAGTGTAGCCTTGCTGGTGCAAAAATGGGTGCTTTGGTGATGGAAATTTGGACGATATAAAAATGCCATCGAGGTTCTTGTACTACTAGTAGATCAAATACAATGATAGTGAGGGCTCCATATCTGTATATGCAATACTCAGTGTTATGGACTGTTTTTTAAGAACAAAAATAGAAGATTTGTGCAAAAACCATTGTAGGATCAACGTATTACCTTTTACAGGAAAATGACATCTTTAAATGCTTGTTTCTCCTGTTGACTTATGGTCCATATATCTCATAAACCTCTTCATTTGAAGAATTTGCTAAGAATTGCATCAACCAATAAATTGCCCCTTGCCTGGAAGTAATTGGAGTATATTTTCATAGGTTTTAATAATGAAAGAACCAGGTTGAAACATGGTTTTGGCAGTTTCTCTTCACTTAAGTGAAGTACATTTTCATGGGTTTTAATAATGAAAGAACCACGTTGAAACATGGTTTTGGGAGTTTCTCTTCACTCATGCTTGCTGCTTAAGATTCTTTACGTAGTCATTTTCATTTCCTTTAAATTTTAGCTGGAAGGTTACTGCTGTTATGAAAACAATGTATTTTTGGTTTCCTTACTAAGAATCATCAGAGGAAGGGGTCTACCACCAAATCTGTCTAACCAAATTTATCCTCTCTTCTGTTTATATTCCTTTTGGGCTCTTTATATACCTTCTGTTAATTGAAGTACTTTTTAGTCCCTCTATGTGTTCACCATCACAATGACGAGATCATGTGGGTTTCCTTTTTAGGTTATGTAAATTTGGCCATAATCTCGTACATGATTGTCAGTTGCTGGATTTTATGACTTGGTTTCATTTTCATACACAGAACCTGTCTCTATTTTGCCTCCTGACTCTCCTAATGAAATCTAATTTTATTTTGTAGAAGATGCCTGAAATTTTGCAATTTGTATAATCTATGTAAATCTGTATTTATAATTGTGTTGCTTGTTCTCTCTGTTTCTCCACACTTCTGTTATTCAGGGATACTCATCTTTGGCTATTGCTCTAGTCCTGCCAGAGTCAGGTTGTTTAGTTGCTTGTGAAAGAGATGAAAAGGCACTTGAGGTTGCTGCTAGGTATTATGAACAAGCTGGAGTTCTGCATAAGGTGACCTCTTGCTTGCGCTTAAATTTTGAACATGAAATTAGACAGTTGCTAAATGTCTAACAGCTTACTCTGAATATTGACTTTCCACTAAAAACATGTGTCTCTGTTGTTGATTAGTAGTTGTACTTGGATTTGCTTCCACAATATTCATGTTTTTCGTTTTCTCAATTTTGGTATAGTATCTAAGACCATAGTAACCTAGGCTCTTACTCCAGAGCCATGATTCTGCCTCTGCCTAGCATGTGCTTCACCTGTACTTCATCCTGATATAATCTAGATACTTCAGCAGTTCTAGAGTATGAAATCATTCTTAGACCTTAATCTAACAATTTAAGCTTTTGGGATGCATTGATTTCTAGATATGGTATGAAAGCTTCTTTTTTTTTAACTAATTTGGCTAAAGCTTGAATTCTAGTAACACTATTTTATGAAACTATATATATTGTTTAATCCAAGTTTAATGTCTGAAGGGCGTCGTATCAAATCATTCTTTGACATGCTAGAGTATCAACACATTCTTGAACAATTGCCTAATAGTTTTTGGAATGAATTGTTTTCTTGGTAAGCATGTGTGAACAGCTATCTATATGGAGTAGCTTGGTTGACAAATCTGCTTGTCAAATGGCATGTCAAATGGTGTTAACAGACAAGCCTGCTACGTTTGATTTGTCCCCCTCCAAACAAGCAATAGAATGTAGAGAAAATGTGTGGACATATGTAGATATGTAAATATATGTTTCATGTTGGTATGTATGCATTTAATATATGTTTTATTGCATTTAGAAAGTGCTGAACTTGACCAAAAATATGGGTTCACATGTAGACATATAAATCTTTGTGCATGGTGATATGTATGCTTTGCATATTTATTATTGCTATGCTTTGAATATACTCTATATTACCTTTTAGGTGCATCTGAAGTGTGGGCTTGCAAAAGATACTCTCAAGTTTCTACTCGAAAATGGAGAAGCTAGCAGGTTTGTCAAATGAAACCTCTGATCTCATGCTTAGTCCTTACTATACTCAATGCATTCTGGAATTTATAATTTGATATAGGTATGTGATAAATGACATGATTTAATGAGATACTCGATATTCACTCCTTTCTACATCTTGTAATCCTGTGGATTTGGAATTTGTGTGCTATGGGAACTATAGTTGGTAGAGGTTTATTTTAACTCCCTCATTTTTCCTGAATAGTGAAGATGTGAATTTTGTTTTTTTCATTTTAATACATGTTTGTTCAAACTGCTGTTAAACTATCTTTGTATTAACTTTTCTGGAATTTACTTTTCTGCTGTCATGATCTGAGAGTTTTTGTTTATTTTTTTTACTATTTCAGCAACGATTGAGATAGACTGTGTCTATTAATTATTTGTTTACTTGTTACTTGTCTTAGGGGTGGTTTGGATTGGCTATTGGAGGCCTATGGTTGGGCTTTGGGACTCCAATGGACAACTCAAATGTCTGATAATCAATATATAAGCTGCTGTTGTTGAAATTCTAAGAACAAACACACCTTTTGAACAACATAAATTGTGATTTTTCCACTGCTATTGTGTGTAATTATAGTTAAAGAGTAATAGTGAATAGCAGTTTTACGAACAAATCATGAACCAATAAACAAAACAAAGTCTAATCGCATCTTTTGTCAGAAGGAATTAGAACTCCTTTTGAATGTATTTTGCGATGAATAAATATTGATTGAAAATTTAGGTACAAATAGTTATTCTTGTAATAACTATTAACTAAATAATAGGAATAACTAACTCTAGGGTAGATGATATTATTTATTCCCAGAGCTGTGGCAGCATTAGTGGTGGTAATGACAATGGTTTGGTGGTGTACTGTGGCGGTGACTCTGGAGGCTGTAGTGGTGGTTGCTGTGGTGGCAATAGTTGTGGTGACGGCAGTGGTAGGAGTGATGGCTGGAGGTTGTGACTGGTGCAGTGACTGTGGTGGAGGCAGTGGCTATACAATGGTGGTGGTGAATGTGGAGTGGTGATGGTCTTGGTGCGTAATAGTGGCAATTGTGGTGATTGTGAGGCAGATGGCAGCCTTTGGTGCGACAGCAACAATACTTTTGGTGTCAACCTGTGCAGCAGCGGTGGTGATGATGGTGAAGGTGGTAATATTCTCTGGTGTAGTACTTACCCACATACTCGGCAATATAATATGTATTCACATGTTATTTTATTTCAGGAATGTGACTTTCCCTCTTTCTCTTGCTTTGTCACTTGATGCAGCTTTGACTTTGCGTTTGTTGACGCCGAGAAGAAAATGTATCCGGAATACTTTGAATTATTGCTGCAGCTTGTAGGTGTTGTATATGTAACTTGCTTCTATACATCTTCCCATACCATCTGCGTGTGAAGTTTTTGGATTGCAGCACAAAGGTTACTTACCATCCAATTTTGTGAAAGCAGTTTTCTGGTCATCTGTCTTAGGTCAGAGTCGGTGGTATTATTGTGATTGATAATGTGCTATGGCACGGAAAAGTTGCCGATCCACTGGTTAGCCTTACTGCACCATTGGTTAATTATTTGTAATTCCTGTTTCGTTCTCTTTTTGGGTGGCCATTATCCTATTGTGAAGGTGAATGATGCAAAGACGGCGAGCATAAGGAATTTCAACAAAGCTTTAATGGAGGATGAGCGGGTGGACATTAGTATGGTAAGTGCATAATATTTCATTTTTGTTTTGTGTTATGAAAGGGTGGCCTAGGCTTTGCCCATTACCGGTTTGGAGGAGGATCAAATATAGTACATCTTCATCCGTGCATTTAAGGAGAACTGTTTCTGTAGCTTGAAAGTTTGACTGTAATGTCACAGTAGGGCAACCTTAAGTTGCACAATCCTTACCATCTATGTATTTTTTTTTTTTTTTTGAAGCAGTAAAAATCCTTTGAGCAATTCATGGAGGTTGATTCAAAAGTTTATGCGCCTTGCTGTTTAGGTTCCTATTGGAGATGGCATGACAATTTGCCGGAAAAGATAGATTCAGTTGACATGGTAGAGCTCGCTGGCTGTTAATTTTTGGTTTTGATCCGCAGACCATGGCCGGTGCTTCTCAAGTTATTCTGGTCAAACTAGTTTACCATTGTGTTAGTTTGGTAGGAATATAATAAATATTATCGGAAATAAGATGAGAACAGGTGTTATGTCCTTTTGCTCACTGGTGAACAGATGTGTGGAATAAGGTGAGAATATCACTACGATGGCAGACGGAGCGGTGTGGGTAACATAGCGTGCTGCTTGGAGGTGGGATCAGTCGGACAACAGTGGGTGGCCTGGTTGGGGCAGTGGTGGTTGGGGCTGTTGGTTAATATCCTCAGTCGTCGCCAGCAAACAAGCATATATTTTGTTTCGAGTTACTTATTTTTATAATAAATTTTTTTAGATAATATTTATTTCCAACATTGTAGGTAAAATATTTATTTTTGCGTATGCAATTAGTATTTTGCCTGGGGTGGGTTAATTTTTCTCTATCTTGCTTCTTTGCAACAGCCATGTAAACCAGACGGAACGTTACCGCTCACTGTCTCGCTTTCTGAGTCTTCTTTCTTCCTTTCAAGTAATGCAGTGGCTCCTCTGCCCGCCCCACGTGAACATTTGATTACGTAAATATAGCTTAGTGGGGACATAACAACAGCTGAATGCCTCGTCAAATTTCTCTCTTTTGTCAATTTAGAAAATGCAGTTTGCTTGCCTGCTTGCAGCCTTCACATTCAAGTTGATTGATGTAATTAATCGATTAACATTTAGAAAATAAGTATTGTCTCATGGAAATCTACTCCGCAAATATAGTAGAAAAAGTTACAAAATTGTTTATTTTTTTTTTTAATTTTGTACGGACTGATGTTATTGTCGGCACGTTCATACGAGGTGAGACATGTCGGGATAACGAGATGGCAAAATTCTAGAATTAGACGATTCTAATCGTTGGATGTATTCCATTCTGCTATCGGATTGCATCAAATTTTATAGGAGCTACAGATCAAGTTTTTAGCACTCTTGGGTCGTTTTTGTACTAACAATAGCAGTTATATTAAGCTGATATTTTCTATAATTTAAATATTACGAACATATATATACAATTTATAGGGCATAGTCAAACAACATTGACCGTGACTCTGTAAGTAACGTTTGTCCGTATTAGCCTTGGTGGCTCCATTTTAGCGCATTAAACACCCCTCCCCCGCGTTTTTCCCCCTTACCCTCAAAAAAAAAAAAAAAAAAGTTACAATAAAATAAAAATTGCCTCTTCCTTCTCTGTCCAAGACTAGGAGGAGACTTGACAGGAAGAGAGGAAACCAGTACCGCAGAAAAAATGGAAGCGCATTCAGCGGAGGAAGCAGGAGTAGCAGCTCCGAAACCAGCGTCGGGCCCTTCTAATTTCGTTGGAAAGCACAGATTGCAAGCTTCGATTTCATATCTTGACCAACAGATCGAAATCATCCGGGTAAATGACTAAAATAAAATGTTTCACCCCCGTTTTGCTGTTCTGTCCTTCCTCATTTTCGCTATTTGAATAGATCCGACGGTGCGCACATGCGTTATTGGCGTTTTTCTTTTTTGTTATAGGATGACTTACAAGAGCTGGAAACCGTCGGAGGACCTTCAAGTGTTTGCGCCGAGTATGCGATGCAGAATTTTGAATCGATTTGGCAGAATTAGGGTTTTCTTTTAGTAAAAGACCCGTAGGCTTACTGATATCTTATTCTCTACCGGATGTAACAGGCTAATTTCAGGCGTGGAACTGGCTCGAGACCCCCTGCTTCCCATGTAAGAACACACACGCATACTGTTTTGCTCATTCGCCCATATATATATATATATATGTTCTTTTGGCGGTGGGTGGGGGAAGGAAAAGAAAAAAAAAAAAAGGCAAAGAATTAACATGTTGTTATTATTATTATTATACTACTACTACTGATGGGGATTGATCGCTTTGACGGTGGGTGGTGCATAGGACGAGCGGTCCGGCAGATGCAGCGTGGGAGAGGTGGTTTGGAGGACCCAGCAGCTCTGGACGTCACAGACGCTGGATCTAAACCACGCACGCGCGAACACACATTCCACACTAATTTCTATTTTTATTTCTTACATTCTTTATGAACATGTTTCTCAGAGTTGGGTTATCTTCTTCATTTCAATCTGTTTGGTATCATCAAATCTTATCCCCCTTACACAGAACGAAGATTAGGGGCTTCTTTAACTGACAATCCAGGATTTGTTTATGGGAAATTCATGACAGACAATACTTGTTTATTCTCTCCAAAAGAGAAAAGCAAACATAAAATAGCATATTTATGCATTTATATACCATCTTCACATGCCTCCCTCCGTATATGTATTAAGCGGTTATATGATGGAAGGGGTAAACAAATATACGAGTAGATAGTATAATTATCATTTGATTAGGCTCCTTTTGGAAGTAAATATATTACGTTAGAAATGAAATGGGAACATCGTATCATATCATAAAATTGAGGGAAATGGGGGCACACCCAGGACCATCATAGTATCGTGTAGGAGATTTGGGGAGAAGTAAGATCCTATTTTTTCCCTTATGGTTATTGAATTTTAATCTAATAGCTATAATTTTAAAAAATGTAAAATATTAAATATAAT